>CAJJDN010000033.1:398942-574331 GCA_905182985.1 Paramecium sonneborni | reverse complement strand
TATGAAGAAGAAAATACTTTTTCAAGTAAAAAGATTCAACTAGATTTAGCTTAGAAAATATTCTATAAAATTCTCGTTTTAGATATTGTAGAAAAAATGAGTTTTGGAATAGATTTATCTACAATTGAAATCACAAAAAATTAACTTCCAAATTCTATAATTTTATTAATTTAAGATACAAAATTTGAAATATTTTATAATTTAAATGTTGATTTAAATGCTACATTAGAAGATATTTATAATAAATTATAAAAAAGATCAGGTAATAAATATAATAAAAATGAATGGTATTTCACTTTGAAATTTCCTTGTGTTAATATTGATTACAAAGAACCATTACATTTTCAATTTCCTATAAATTTACTGCCAATTCATTGGTTATTGATATAATTTAGATTTGAGGATATTAAAATTGCTACAGCCGGAAGTATAAGAGAAATTTATAATTAATCAGAAAATGAAGATTCTATTTCGGTTTCTAAATCATATGCAGAAGTTAATTCTTAGATTGAAAAAAAGCTTGCAATGTTTAACTATAAGGAATTTAAAGTAATTAAGATGGAAGATACTGGATATTTAAATGAAGTAGTGATTGGAATAGATTATTTTGATTTTTATTTTTACTATTTGACAAAAAAGAATTCAAAGTTTTCTATTCATAAACTTGCAAAATATTTTGTTTAGATTATATTGGAAAATTATTAATCTGGTTAGACAAAAGATTATAAACGAATTCCAACATCTTCTATTCTTTCTGTATAGACAAAAGATAACTAATAAATAGAAATTAAATATCTAAAAAATGATGATAAAGTAAAAAAATTAAAATTCATTTTACCAAAAAAAGATGAATAAGATGATAATTTATAAAAAAAGGAAGAAATAATAAATATCAATGAAATTGTTCAAAAGTTAGATTATATCATTTAGGAAAGACGAAAGAGTTCACCATAAAAAATTAATTGATTATATTCAATTCTCAAAAATAATTATTATTAGGAATCCATACTTTTTTTTCTTTTATTTTTGGTAGACTTATGACTTTACTTAATTACCTTTGAGTTATAGGATTTTCAGAAATCAAAGATATATTGTTATCAAAATATCTTAAACATTGATCTGCAGGTTTAAATACTTTTACTTCTCTTTATTGTATAATCTGCTTCTTAATTTTTCCACATAAAAGACTACTTTTCTATTTATTTAATTAATAATTTATTACTTCTTTCAATTCAATTTCTTGTAATTCACTATAGTTCTTATCCCAAAATTCAATACGACTAATTTCTCTTTAACTTAAAAATCTTTTTCTAATAGGAGGAAATTCACTTTTCTGTTTATTGGTTGGTCTATCCAATTAATGTATTACTAAAATTATTCATATTAGTACTGTATGATTAATTTTAGTTTCTATCAGGTGATATTAATAATGATTTTTGAAGATTTGTTAATTATGGGACATCTTTATTAATAAAAATTGATTTTTATTCAAATAAATCGTTTTCCTTAATTTAATTTATGAATTAAGGACGATGTAAAGAATTTGTAAAACTTGAAAATCTATTTTTATAATTTTTCTTAGCCAATTCATTTCTGATTTTTTATAATTTTTTTTTTTCTTATTCTTTTTCATATTCAACAAATTGGAGTGCTAAAAAATCTGATAATTCTTTGATTTTGTTCTTAGTATCTAAAACTTACATTTAGTGCTAGTCAAATTTTAAAAACAGTTACAGCCTGTCTAATTGATTTGTGTTCTTCCATGATTTAATATTTATATAATTGTAATTAAATAGTTTTAATATATTAATTTGTATATATTTATAAAACAATACGGATTGTTACAGTCAAGGATTTACTGGATAAAATGGTTTAGAATTTAAATTTAATTTTCTAAAACTAAATAGATGAATAATTACTTTCTTTATCTTGGTTATCCATCAGTATTTTAATTTGTTTAATTGAATTAATCATTATTAATATCATTTCCATTTTTATTATCATTAATTTTTTTAGTTTAATAAATAAATTTTTCAGGTTCTTATATGTATGAATCAGGATGTTAGACTTAGGATAGATTAGGGAAATTTTGATTTGAGAAAACTTAAATGGGAGTAGGCATTTATATCATTCCATCATTAGGCATCCAATTTTGATCAAAATCATCATCGAATTACATCATTGGAGGCATTCCTATAATAGGTCCAGAATTCATTAAATTAGGAGGGAATTATTAACCTAAAGGCATTGTTGGTGGAAAATCTGGAAATTGATTTCCTATAGGTGGAGGCATCATAGGTGGACAAAAAACTTATCCATCAAATTAATTAGGAGGTTACATCATCATATTATTTTTGTTAGATTACTTTTTAATTTAAGGAGGAGGTGTCATTGTCATAGGCATATGCATTTAATTCATATTAGGAATTTAATTAAATTTAGGAGGCATCATTTAATTCATTCTCATAGATCCTAAATTAGGTCCCATAGGAAAATTAGGTTCTAAAGGTTCCATTCCTAAAGTAGGTCCAGGAGGAAATCCTAAAGATTAAGGACCTCCTAAAAGTTTTGAATTAAATGGTGCTATTTATGGACCTAAACCCATCATTCCAGGAGGTGGAAATCCTAATGGAGTTGTAAATGTAGGACCTGAAATATTTAAAGGATCTGGTAAATTAGTACGACCCATTTATTATTATTATTATGGAAATGAAAAAGGAGCTACTTTGAAAGGATCAAACATTTCAGCAGAATTTTAATTCATGAAATCTGGTTAACTATTTATCAGAGCCAAATCTTATTAATTCTTATTATTTTTAGGTTTCTTCTTTTTATTTTTCTTCTTTTTTTCTTTATTTTTTTAATCTCCTTAATTATTTGAAAAATTTTGATTATTATTAGGTATTACTTTTTAATTATTAAACTAATTTTATTGTTAAGTCTAAATAGGAAATGCTCCTCTAGTTAAAACTGAAGATTAAAAATGTTGATCATAATTCATTTAACCATCTGAATCATTATCTTACAATTAATTCAAAATATCCACAAAATCAGAAGATTTATCTTTATCTACTAAACCTGGAGGAGGTGCTACTTTTGGCTAATTTGGAATTGATAATGGTTTATTAAAATCAGGAGGTAAAACTAACTCAGAATCATAATTTTCTTAATTCTTTGTTATTGAAATCCCACAGTTTATTAGATGCTATTACAGTTTTTCTAATTCCCCTAATTGTTATATTGATATTTCCTTTCTAATTTTTATAATATATTTATACTATAATTGAGATTATTACTATTACTTATTACCTTTCTTTTCGGGCTTTTTTTTGGGTGCCTAATCTTTTTTTTAGTAATACTCTTTCTTTTATTATTAAGCTGGCTATTATTTTTTAGGCTCATATATGTACTACTTTTTTGTTTCGTCTAATTTAAATAATAGTTATAGTATACTTTTACTTTTTGTGAAAACAAATCCTCCAAATTTATCAGATTATTTCTCATCATCATCTTCTTAAGGATCCTCAATTTAATCATCTCTATTACGTTTAATTTTTGGCTATTATACATATGCTTATAAATCATTTCTTTTTACATATTATTAATACCTTTAAATTTTATTATATTTATTTTCTTATCTTTAAGCAATGTCCTATTCACCTTCTTAAGGTGAATTTCTTCTTCTCTATTTCACCTAAAGATTATCTGACATCACAATTTAAAATAAAAAAGATAATAATAATAAATTTCTTGATTATTTATTTTTAATATTTTTATTTTTATCCAATTAAAAAGTCACTCTATATATAAAAACTTAATTTTTTTGCCAAAATCAAATATAAAATCCTTTAAATTCGAAAATATCCTTTCTTAAATTCAATATTCTAACTTAAAATCTCATATAAAGAAAGATTTTCTTATCCTTAAATTGTTATTACAAAAATATAGGTTTTATAATTTAATTTATAATAAATTTTCAAGTTCTCTTTAAATCTTTTTTAGTAAAAATAAAAGCTATAAATATTTATTGTTACTGTTAATAATTAAATAAAGAAAAATAATCAAATTGAATTATGAAAGTAAAATTTTAATTTTTTTCCGTAATTACTAAAATTAAGTTCAAAATTGAAGTTTTTCTTAAAAAAAAAAGAATGTAGCATTTTTATCTTTTCTATTAAATACCTATTTTCTACAACAGACAAAAAAATGGTTGAATTAATTGAGGGGTTGTTTTTTTGTTATAAATTATTTTTTAGAGAGTAGAGATGGAAAAATGAAATAAATCTTTAATTTATGAATTGAATGTGTCAATTATATATTTGCTTTTAGAGTAATTTTGATCTTCTTTTATATACTAGAGTCTTCATCGAATAGGTTGTTAGACATAATTAAATAATTTATTTTATATTATGAATGATTAGAAACCTTATTTAATCTTGGAGCATCCACATGCACAAAATCCTGTTTTAAGTTTCAAAAACAAGACTTTGTCCAATAATGAGAAAATATGGATCTCTCATATTAAAATAAAAAATCCAGTAGAAAATAATCAGTATATTTTCAATTAATATTTTTTAAGAAGTCTTGCTTTCAAAGTTATGTCAACAGCTGCAGAACAAATCAGATCTTATCCATTTGTGGGAATATTAAAAGCAGGAGAAAGCAAAACAATTAAATTGATTACAAAAGAACATGTATTTGAGAGTATCTACTAATTATCATTTTAGAGGCTGTTAAAGTTAAAATAGTCTCAATGAATATTGACAAACCTTAAGAAATAAAAGACTAATATGAAATTATGGATTAATTTAAATTGCTTAAGGACCAGATTAAAGATCTACCTTCAATCTTCCTTCAAGTATCAGATTTTATTTAATCTGAAACAGTCTCCTATGTAATACCTTAAAAGTACTAATAGTGAAAGCTTACTTTACCTAGTGATAGAAGAATTTTCATGTGTAATTCACATATTTCATAAATCTAAAATGGAGATATTACTCCTACATCAGTTGTAATGAAATCTATGGTTAGTTAAAGAAAGTAAAAGGATTCTTTATAAATATCCTAAAACCTTTAAATGGAATAAACTATTGGGAATCTTCAGGATCAATAATAAAAACTTATTAATGAGACAAGAGAATTAAATAAATAGATAGTTCTTTTTAAAGCTAAATAAAATATTCCTTTTGAAGAAGAGAAAGATGAATAAGTTAAATTTACTTTATTTTAATTATTTGTAATTGCCTTTATCAGCCTATTGATAGGGTTTTATATGCCTGAATTTTGAACAAACTATTTTATATTAAAACATATTTATTTTCAATTTCAAACTTGAATAAAACAATTTTTTATATGATTTATATATATTTCAATAGAGAAAAGTTAAAGAAATTTATTTAAATTTTTAAATAGATTTTTAGAATTAAGATCAATAGAAATACTATTAATTCCTTTACTAGTTATTCAAATAAATTTTAACATTTAACATTCATTTTTCTATTATCAAAATTATTTTAATTATCTATGTGTTTAAAATATATTTTTTGGCTTAAAGTAATCTCTTTTTTTGCTTACAAAATATATCGTTATTATATAAACAGCTTTTAATATAACTTAAAATTAACAGATTAGGTAGTATAATTAAGAATATATAGGGAAAAAAATGTATTAATCAAATTTCAGGGGAAAATTCATGTTTATTTGAAGATTAATTTTTTAAGATTGACCGAGAGGGGTTTCCATTTTTTTGGTTTTGAGTGAGAATTGGGTTTATCCAATTTATATCTTTGTATGCCATTAATTTTTATATCGTTTTTCTTAATTAAATGACATTTTGCCATGGCTTATAATTACAAACAATTATTTTTTCGTTAAACGATATTTTGGTGCTATTTAACTCAAATATTTCATCGTTTGGCTCATCTTCTATAATTTATTTCTAATTAAGACTAAGAGGAGTCATTTGTTTCATCTTGAAATTTGGAGATTATTCTTGCATTGAATATTTTTTATATTTATAGATTTAACATACATCTGAATTTTCTATAATTAAATAAAAATTTCAAATAATGCGTATTATCTAAAATCTATACGCATTTCGTAATATAGTTTTTAGATAGTAATTTGATGTACGTATTATCATTTTATAAAAATCGAAAAAAGTAGATTTATACATTAAAACTGGAAAAATATAAAATTTTATCGATTTTATTATAAGGTGACAAATATACACATCTAAATATAAATGAATGTAAGAAATAAACATATTGTTAATAATGATAAATATTAGAAGATTACTTTAATTTTATAGGTAAAATGAATTATCAATAGAGCAATATCATTATTCACTTAATCCCCAGATTTCAAGTATTTAAATACTAAAATCATTAGAGGTTGTTAAAATTTCATTTTTATATGTTTCACATTAATTTGAGTTACCATGCATCAAAGAATGATTAACATATAAACCAAACTTTTCTCCACATCCAACAGCTAAACCGTCTGTCTCACAAAAAATAAAATAATTATTTGTTTCTTTCCAATTATAGGTTTTGAAATCATTTTACTAATATATGATAAAAATAATTACTTTAAAAGTCCAAAGAAATGTTTCTCCATTACCAAAAAATTTGCCAAATGTCAATTATGGGGATTCATTTAAATAAGCTCCAAATTTACATTCATTAAAATCTTTGATTGCTAAAATTAATGGAGAATGGTTTTCACAATTATTAAGCAATGTTTAGAATGAAGATCCATGTATGACATTTGAAAATATTAATTTCCAATCAGATGTTTTAAAAATTGATGGAACATGTGCAATGATCTAAAATATTAATAATAGTAATTACTTAGATTATTTCATCATTATCTAAAATTTAAGATTCAGAAACCATTTGTGGAATGAAATCCTATCCTCCCCAAAGTTGATTAGTTCTTTCTATAAACTTTTAAGTTAAATTTGTATCTTAAATATCATAAAATGGAATGATTGTTAAATCCTATTCCTTCTTTTTTTATTCATCTAACATTCTTTCTGACTTAGTTTTGACAACATCAGCCAGTGTTTCACAAAGATCTATACTTTAAATTTTGAATTCTTTTTAATCATCATCATTTTATATCTAAATTATTGAATACTTTTACTCTGAAAGTTAAAATAGGTAATACTTCTAATAGTTTTTTACAAGAAACATTTGCACTAATGTGTACCATCACTAAATAATCTTTAAAACATTTAGAACTAGATTTTGCTATTCTCATAGGTAATTCGTTTAAATCAACAGATATTACATCCTCTGTCATTAAACATGCTTAAAAATTCAGAATACTTTATTCTAAAATATTTAAGTAAGTCTTATACTCTGACATTTTTAAACTAATTCTTTGTTTCTATCAACAAAGCTAGGATCAAATAATATAACATCACTATTAACTGTTAATACACCTTCTATGCATCCATAATTAGTAACATAATAAACATTGACTTTTATTTAAAAATAACAAATACATTTTTTTGTTTATCCTCTTGACATGATTTCATCCATTAAGTTTCTTCCATAAAATGAAGACTAATTAAATTACAAATCGTTTATTTCACTCTCTTATATATAAGTTTGACTTTGTTCTTAATTGACAGCAGGAACTTTTATTCTCATTCCAGGGACAAAGCACTCTGGAGATATTTCATTTATTTTTAAAATTCTGTTCTAACTTTCTTATAAACTTTATGATTACTTGATATTAAATTTTAATTCTAATCCAAATAAAGTATCATCTTCTTATACAATATAATCTACTAAGTTTGTCTCTTCTTATTAAAATTTTAATTGCTAGTCATAATTATTTAAATAAATATCCTCTATGTCCTATAATTTAAAATCTAATTTATCAATAACAAGAGACCTATATATTCTTGTTCTTCTCCTTTTGTCCATTTCTCATAAAGAGGGAAATATTCATTTGAAGTAAATTCAAAAATAAATGTTTCGAATTATTAATCAAGCTTCGGATCTTTAATTTCAGTATTTTTGTTTTCCTAAATTAGTTCAAATATTTTACAGATGATCCATAAAAATAACTAAAAATATTTTTCATTAATAATAATAATAAATTTTAGTATAAAAAAATAAAAGTTGACTCCTTTTACAAATCCATCAACACATAGTTTCATCTATAATATATTGGTTTAATAGAATCAATTAATCATAAATAAAAACAAATTAGTACTATGAATGAATTACAAAAAATATTAACTCTCTAAATATTAATAGCAATTTTGATATTATTATTATTTATGTATTGATACTATATCAATGATGGTGATGACCATGAGTTTTAGGTGTAGAATTTCCAGTTTTAAAGTATCCTAAAACTTGTGCTGCCTTCAAATAATTAGTGCCTTAACATTTCTTATCTAAACAGAATTAAACATACTCTTTTTCTTAAATTTTGAAACATGTTCTATAACACAATTCTTAATAATATAAATTCACTTACTATCTTCCCAATTATTATCGTGGAGATATTAATTTCTAAGCTTATCCTAGATTGTTTGTTATTAAACTGGGTAATCAGGTTGATCTTCCAAACCATGAAATGATGATAATAAATCGAAGAAATGGATGTGTCCTTTATGAAATACTTCAGGATTTTAAGGTGTATAAGCTGTTGAATTTGATCTCATAATTATTTTTATTATTAATATATATATATATTTAATACTTATCTCTCAAAGTCTTTTTTCAACAATCATTAAACTTACTATATTATTTAAATCTACCTTAAAAAATTTTAAAATAGATCCACTTTAGTTTTATTTAATATTTACATATTTGTTTGTACTTATATGTCTAATATTAGTAAATAAATATATATTTATTTCATGAAAACCAAGATTATGTCATTATTTCTAAAAAGAGAGCATCTTATTTTATTATCAAAAATGCTTTAATTAAGTGAAAATGTTACAGAATTAGATGGTCAAATTTTAAAACTTGATATTCAAAACTAATAAAGTGAAAATAAAATATTAAAAACTGAAAGATGGCCATAATTGGATTTAGAATATTTTCAGAATAATTTTCTGTAAATTGCAAACTTATCCTTTTCATACTTCAAATTGCACTTTCCAGTTAACTCTGCAATCCACATCAAAGATCACATCAAATTTATCTAGATTTTAAAGTAAATTAACTATGGAGGTGTAACAATTGAAGATGTATTCAAGCAATAGAGAGTATACTTATTAATCTTAATCTTTAGTCACGTCTTTAATTAGAAGTATCTAGAATAACAAAAGCAATTAAATCTATAGATGAACCTATAATGCCTAAAATAATGAATTATAAAATTGATATCTAATAGATATAAACTATCTAAGATAGATACTTTTATCCAAAGAATTAGGATTTCATGAATCCTTACTTAATACTTAATTTAAAAATGCCAATGCCTAAATTAAATGCAAGACCTCTCAATAAAGAACTGTATTAAAGTATTACAAGTTTAGAAGATATACCATCTTTTTAATTTATGAATTCAACTCTCATTTAACCAATTCTGAATTACGACATACTCAAAAATTCATTTGATTATAAAATGAATAAACTTATGTAACGAAACCAACAAATTCAATATACTATAAAAAGATATTAATAAACAATAAAAAATTATGATAATGTTGATGATAACATTTAAGATAATTCTTTTAAAGAAATTAAAAAATTATTCTGTTCCTCTATTAAGTAAATTTACCAAAAAAAGATCAAGGAAATTAATATTGATTAAAATTACTAAATTACAAAAACATAAATTGATGAACAAATCTCATAAAAATCTAGTCAACATCTAACAGAAATTCTTAAATAAAGTGAATCTGTTCTTGATAATCCTATTTAATAGAATGAACAATAATATTAAGTGATTCAAAAATGTTCTAAATGTAATGAAATATCTCGTGAGTAATCTCCAAATTTATCGAATCGTTCACCAAAGCTACTTTCATTAAGAATGACTCCATAAGTATTTTTAGAATCATCTTACTAATAAACCTAATCTTAAAAATTACTACCAACAGATGAGTCAAATTAATTAAATTAAAGTCCCTTAAAAACAGTATTAAGAAATAAATATTCTTTTAAATCTTATGATCTTTAATAATCTCTTATTCTAAGTCCAAGTACTTTAAGATATCCAAAAAAAATATTATCATATCAAAAATTCTCAACATAAAATTAATAAAACATTTAAAATAATTCAAATACAAAAGTATTATTAGATCTACCAATTCAAAGTTCAGAAAATTTAGAATAATCAATTGAAACTCAAATTATAGATACATAGAAACCTATTTTAACTAGTAGAAATATATAAAAAACATCTCTAGATAAAATTCCATTGAGACCTATAGCAGTTTAGTCAATTAGATTAAAAAAATTAAAAGATAAAAGAGTTGATAAAAAAGAAAAAGAAACATCATTTCCTTATGTGAAAGAATCTTTACCAAAAGTTTAAGAAGTATTTTTATTTTAAAAAAATAATACAATGAGAAATCAGTTATAAAATCAATTAATATTATTGACAAGATCTGAATAAATTTTGACTTCTTTAATTTCAAATGGATAACTTAGAGGATCAGAACTTTATTAATAATTATTATAACCAATAAAATTAACGACCAGTTAAAAGTTTTTGAGTCCTAAAAGCAATACTTTAATATCTAGAACAAAATTTAAGAAAATATAATTAGAAACAAAGATGTTTAATTTGAAATGATTAATTGTTAATTGTTAATACCTAATTTATGATAATTAATTTTATATATATTAATAAATAAAAAAATGAAAACAATTTCTTTGATTCCTTCTACAGATTAAGTAGTAACAGGATAAACATGGATTGGTGGACCAACATATGAATTATAAAAATAACATGTTCCTGGATATGCTGGACATGTAAGAGGATTAAAAGCTGGTGTTAATATAATATATTTTAGAATCATAATATGGAAAACCTTTTGCAAAGATAACAGCTGAGTGTATGGAAGATAGATTAGCTAGATGTACAAATTCTGAAGAGAGAGAAAGATTATAAACAAGTTATAAGATTGAGTTTGGAGTATCTATTTAACAGTTATATAGGAACCCAATCTAAGAAAACCACAACTATAAACCGCAGCTGAAAGAATTTTAGAAGATGCTTGTAGATAAGAAAAAGCTATTAATGATAGAAATTATCGTACCTATTAGTATTTCTTCCCTTTTTTAAATTTTAGATCAATGCCTAAAACAATTAATGATATACCTCCAATAGATAGATTACCAGTTGTTGGTTATTAAGGATTTAGACCAGTTTTTAGGCATCCATTAAAATAAGTTGTTCCTCCTGAAAAACCTTAACCTTATGTACATCCTTTAAATTAAATGGAAAAAGAAATGGCTAAAACTATGCTTGAAACTAATGATAAATTCAGATAAACTGTATTTAACATTCTTATATATAGTATGAAACACCAAAACCACCTATTGTTGGATATACTGGATTTATGACTGGTATTAAAGCTGAGAATATGTATGGGGAATCCTATAAAGATATTAGTCATTAAGTTTTATAAAAAAAGTAAAGATGAATATTATAAATCTATTTCATATTATTCATTCTAAATACTGATTTCTGAAATTTAATTATACATTCTCAAAATGGGCATCAAAATCTATAATTTTCCAATGAAGACCTGCTTTTAAACAATCTTCAATAATCTTCCATTCTAAAGTACTTGAAGAATTAATCACATATTTCATATTTTCATTCAAAGAAACAATCTTAATATTTACAAATTCCTACTTTAGCATTCAATAAAAGAGAATCATCCAACTCTATTTGTGAAATTCTCATCAAAATTGCTTATTTTTAATTTATATTTTGTAACATTTCTTAAGCAATCTCACTCATAATACCTCTGGAATTCGCTCTAGCCTCATAGATACCAATTATCTTTATATCACTTTGCAATTCACTTTATATCTAATTTTATTATTTACATATTCATTTACTATATCCAATGATACTTCTAAAATATTTAAACTAACTCTTGAATGGAATAAAGGATATGCATCAACAATACTAATATTTTTATCATTAATTTTCCCAATCAAAATTCCTACATCATTTAATTAATCCATACCAATCACATCTTCAGTTGAATATTTACAAGCATGTAACATTGCCTTTTTATATACAATTTTCTGAATATCAACACTCACTTATTCTAATTATTAATCCATAAATATATTTTATTTAATTTTTTTAATTATTTTACAAAAGAATAGCTTATTCTCATATTTATAATATGCAACTATTTTCAACTGTTCTCTTTTCTAAAGTGAAAAATTTCTTAAAATTAACTTTAAAATTTATTAAATACTAATTCCCTAAACTTAATCAAATTATTGTATTACTCTTCTTTTTAAATTTAGTATTAAATCAATTAAATAAATCAAATCAAGGTTATTTAAGCATTTTTATTTTATACAATCTAAGATAATTAAATATAAATCAATAATTACTCAATTTAATATTAAAAATTTGTAAAATATTATAAATTTACTACAGACTCTATATTATGCAAGTTTTCAATTGAGATTTAAGAAAGATCATATTTTTATAAATCTCTCACATATGGTTTTATCTTTTATTCTTTTTTTGTAAATATATTGGAAAGATAGAGATATAATTTTAAAATTTAAATTTACAATATAAAAATAATGAAAAAATATTGAGGCAAGTAGAATAATAAATAGTTTACTTATGATTTTAAATAAATTAATAAAATTTGTATTAAATAGTAATATTTTAATTTAAAAATGGTAATTTGAAATGAATTTTTTTAAGGAATCATGAATTCTTTTTAGTAATCAAGAATAAAATGTTTTAATAAAGTAGAGTTTAAGGTTTTTATATTCATAATTCTTATTTTTTTTAACAGTTTAATAATTTATAAATTTAGTTTAATTTTAATTATCATCTTTGTTATTCCAAAGTATCTTAACTTTCTTATTAATAATAAAAAATAATTAAGAAAAAGTATCTTAACTTTCTATTAATAATAAAAAATAATTAAGAAAATTATAATATAGAAAATATCTTGCATTCATAAATAATTAATACATATATATATATAATATAGGTATGTGGAGGAATTTGAATTCAAATTCAATGTTAACCATTCCGAACAGGTCTTATTCTCAA
This sequence comes from Paramecium sonneborni, assembly GCA_905182985.1. Taxonomy (NCBI): domain Eukaryota; phylum Ciliophora; class Oligohymenophorea; order Peniculida; family Parameciidae; genus Paramecium; species Paramecium sonneborni. The sequence goes on along the minus strand of CAJJDN010000033.1, from coordinate 561,083 downwards.
TCTGATAGATGAGATTGTGGCATTCTAATTCTTCTCTATTCTATGGTTTTTTTGAACATGTCCTCCAAGACTACGAAAATAAGGAAAAATCTTAAGACAATATCCACATTCGTATACGTATTCTTATTATTATTAGAAATTTTAGTTTTTAATTATGAAGTTGTCTTTTTTAGTTTTAGTTCTTACCTATTAAGGATCTTTATCTACATCACATGAGCATTCTCTTTTTTAAGTGGAATCTGAAAGGTTCAGGTAACAAAATATATTGTCTCCACTTAAGTCAGCTTAAATTATTGACTCTTAATCTACTCTTGAGTTGAGAGTTAATTTAGATATTTAGAGAGAATTTAAATCTTCACTTTCTATTTATCTAACGAATTGAGTAGAATTCATATGTTTAATTATGAAAAAAAAAGTTCTTTATACAGTATTTATAAGGTAATAAAATCTTTTTATTCAAAAAGTAAAGGCGCGTAAAAAATTCCATTTTAGGTATCCTCACTAATGTAAAGTTAATTTTGTAGCCAAAAACTCAAATAGGGTCTTTAATATGGTAAAATTTTATTTAGTTCACCATGGAATGTTTTAAGAACTATTTGTTTAATATAAATGGATATTTTATATGGAACCTTAAATATGTATGTAATCTTAAAAGACATCTTTAACAAGTTTGATAAAGGCTACTGTAACTTTATGTTTTTTTAGTATCTTTGTTCATGTTTTCTAATAATTTTCAAGTAAGTGCTCTTCAATTGTTTAGAAATAATGATTAAATGAGATTAAATAATCAAAATTATCTTTTTTATACAATTATTACTAATAATTGTATAAGAAGGTTCTTATGATTCAATAAAAATCAAATCTTGATTATTAAGGTTGGATGATCAATCTAATGAGTATCATTAATTAATTTCAAATCATAGATTTATTTATTCACAATTTATTTTGATTCTTAGGGAAATTATAATATCTGTAATTATCCCCACCATTTGTTGAAACCTCTTATTTTTCGTAAATCGAATTTGATTAAAAATTTTTCAAAGAATTTATTAAGTATTTTACTTTTTATCAAAGATAAACTTATTGTTTAAATATATAAAAAAAGAGCGAAATTGATTCACCTTAATATTAGTTTTCTTCATGAATTCTAATTACAGATCTTAAAGAAATGGTGCTTAATAAGTAATGATTAAAAATATCAGAGTGGAATTTGGAGTAACTTTAAAATTTAAATTTAAAAATCTAAAATGACTGTCATTGCATTTTATTTCTAATAAAACTATAATATTTGTCTTAATCTAACAGAATATAAAGAATGTTCTTAAAGATAGATATAAAAATAAAAAAGAAGGATTTTAAGAGTATATACAAATTTTTAGAAGGAAATTTTTTTAAAATTGGAACTTAGAATAAAGTTTAAATTGATAAATTGAATTCTTGTATAATTTATTCTTTAGATTCTCTTATTATTTATTAAATGATGTAAAAATTTGAAACTAAATTTGATCATATTATTTTCTTTTTTTCAAAAAACTACAATCTTTCGCTTAGATGACGACTATGTTTAGTTGATGAACCAGAAGATTATTCAGTGGAAGTAGAATGATTTCCTTAATGAAATTCATATCCTTAAAATTAATCTATCATAATATTTATAAGGACTACCTTAAATTATTTAATCTCTCAAGACTAAAATATTTTATTAAATTAGTTCATTATTTTCTTCATCTTCAACTATAATTTATTTTTAATCAAAATTATCTTCTGTTTACTTAAAAGATAAGATAGAAAATGTACATTAGGAATGAAAGGAGGCACCATAGTTTGATTTTACAATTTATCCCAAGCAAATTGAGCAAACCATGGATGTTCTTTAAGTTCTTAACTTCCATTAAAACCTAATCTATTTTATGGTTTTCTTTGAAGAAGCTAATTAATTTAATAACTAAACTACTTTATTAATAAAATCAACTGCTTCTAATGACCAATCATCAGGTATTTCATTTCTTTTAATTTAAACTTATTTAGCTAAGATTTAATCTCTAATTTCTTATCTTGATCTTCCAACATATGGTCTCTAAATTATAATTAAATGATTACTCTTCCAATCATAAATTCATAAGCAATAACTCCAACAGCAAAATAATCAACTGCAAAAGTATGATTTTATTTACACATAACTTCAGGTGCTAATAATATAATTAATATAATATACCCATATATCCAGGAGTACCACTAGTATCACAACTATTTTCAGGTTTCATTATTCTAGCAATACCAAAATCTGTTATATGAACATAACCTTTTTCATCCAACACCAAATTCTCTGGTTTGATATCTCTATGAATAATCTTATTTGAATGTATATATTCTAATCCTTATATAATACAAGCTATAAAAAATTCTTTATTTTATTTTTGCATTAATACTTGTCGAGTTTTCATCAAATCTTCTCATTCTTCCTATATGATATCTAAGATCTCCACCTTTCATATAATCCATCAATAAGTATAGATTTTCTCTATCTTAATAAGCAAAGTTCATATTAACTAACATTGGATGCTTTAATTAGCTTAATAATGTTCGTTCATTCATTACTGAATGTACACTTTTTTTGGTAACAATTCTAATTAACATTGAATCTATACAATGCTTTTGACATTTCTTTCATGGCAAATATTTAACCTGTTTTTTTGTGTTCCACTTTCCAAACTTTACCAAATCCACCTATTCCAATTACAAACTCAAAATTAAATGTATTTCTGCAAAATAACAATTCTTGTTGGATCTTTGGGGAAGTAGTATTATGTAGTAAGTCTTTAAAATTTACAAACTGTTAACTCTACAATTTTATATGCTTTTTTGGTATTTATGATTTAGAGTCAGTCGTTACTTTTGCTATTTCTCTAGCTTTTGCAAGTAAAACTTATATCTGTTAGCTATTTACTGACTATACTATTTAAACCAATTTACCTCATTTATTTTTGTTGATTTTATTAATCGTGTAAGGTTTGTGACATCAATCTGAGATCCTTTGTGGCTATGTACATTTTTCAAACTATTCAGTCCTGAAGCTACAGGAGACACTTATTAACTTGATGGAACTATTATAGGACTTCTAAAAGTAGACAAACTATTTTGTTTGAATTTTCGTTAACTTGTCGAATTAAGTAGCATTTTACAACAATTAATATATTTATTTATTTACAAACAATATTTATTATTTATTCACATATTAATACTAATTAAACCTAGTCTCTATAAAATATCAATCTTTTAATATCTTACTGAGATATCAAATATTTAAGATTCTCTATATGAAATCATCAATATCAATCTTATATTAAATATTACAAGAATAATATTAATAAAGAAAAAGAACTAAGTATATAAATTAATTCCTCTTTTAACAAATGCTTGTTGAGTGTTAAATAGATTTATGCAAATACAATAAATTTCAATATAAATAAAATTACAAAAAATGAAAAGTTTAATTATTTTTAGTTATAGACGTAAATGGTTACATCATGAAATATAATTTAAAAAATCTTCAAAATACATGAAAATACATAATATATAATATGATCAACTAATCTGAATTTGCAGATAAAAGTAAAAAATCGCATACGCTTCATGAGAGTACAAGAGCTATGTCGAAACTTTCTTTTGCTTAGGATGGAAAAAAGCAATCTTCTCTTTCAACAATTTTTGGAATTACTAATTCAATGGTTGGATCACTTTGTTTAGTAATCCCATAGGTTTTCTAACAATGTGGAATAATAACATGTTTAATAGTAATGGCAATTTTGTGTTTAGTTCAATATAAAACATGTCAGATAATGATTATTCATTAAAAGGAAGAAGAATTAGATAGCGAACATATGATTAAGAGATTGTTAGGCAAATCTTGGGTAAATTAAATTTAATAATGTTAGACCTAAGCTTTCAGAGTTACATCAGGAACATTATTATTTATAGTTGGAATAATTTATTTTTAATTAATAAATTTAACACTCTACCCGATTTTAGTTTTGATATTTGAAAAAAGTAATTATACAAATTATGCTAAACCTTCAGATGGCATAACTTTTAATTAATTTTCAATATAATGGTAATCAATAATAATATTTTTACCATTGGCATCAATGTTATTGATAAAAGACATCACTAAAATAATAAAATTTGCTCATTATGGTGTAATAGCAATTGTATGCTATTGTATATTTATTATATATATCTTTTCAATCAATATGTTAAAAATAAATGAATTTAAAGGGGATATAACATGGTTTACTTGGAATTTCATTTAACCAGCTGGATAATTTGCATTTGGTTTTATGGTACATAATTCTGTTGGGTAATTGATTAAAAATAACGCAAACAAAACTAATAATTCTCGTGATTTATTGATATCTTATGGGATTGCAGCTGTTATATATGGAATCATAGGTACATTTGGGGCAATAGGAATTATGGGTAAAACGGCAATAAATCCATCAACTATATTGGATTTTTTCTCATCAACGGATTATGCAGTCTTATTTATTGAAGGCTTATTTTTAATTCATTTAGTAGCAGCTTTTCCAATATTTCCATATATTAGTATTTATTAAATATTGGAAACATTCTATCATAAGGAATATCCATAAAAGTTTTAATGGGGTTTGAAGATTTTATTTATTTGTTCATGCTTAATTGTTCAATTATTTAACATAAATGTTGGAATTGTTATTTCATTTGATGGAGCTGTATGTGGATTTCTTTTAGTTTATGTAATACCTATTTACATGCATTTTCAATGTTATTATGGAAATAAAAAAAATGTTAGAGATGCATTATTAAATCATGATAATTGCGTAAAACACAAGAATATAAACTAATTTTCTCTTCCTTTTAGAGTCATAATTTACTTTGTTATTCTAGCAATAGGCATTTTTAATATGATAATATTCTTTTATGATTTTTTCAAGTGAATGATAATATGATAATATGTACTTATATTTAATTTTAAATAATTCTTTATGGTAGTCAAAATGCCACCTTTGGATAATCTATTTTCATTAATTAGTTTTTTTTATTATTAATCGTATATTTTAAATATAATCAAAATTAAAGGTTTAGTTTTATTAATTGTTATTTGATGGAATAGTCACTTATCCTTAGCTTGGGTAAGAATAGCTGATTTTTAAATAAATTTTTAATATGATCTGAAAATATTGATATACTTTTCATTCATTACACTTATTTATCAAGTATATGTAAAAAATTGAATTATGAATTCTGAACGCAATAAATTATTATTTTATATTAAATTATTTAATATATGTCTAAAATTAAGCAAAAGAAAAAAGCCAACATTAAACATACAATTGACAATGAAAATGATCATGAAGATTAATTAAGTTATAATTCAATCGATGATGAATAATATTTAAATCTTTTGTAAGGTCATTTGCCTAAATCTCATAAAATTGATATAAATTTAGGATAGAAATATTAGGGCAAAAAAGCAAACAATGAAAGATAAAATTAAAGTGAAGAGGATTTATAAAATGAATCTATTAATAGTGATGAAATTCCAGAATTTATTGAAAGTGAACCTGATCAATCTGAGGATGTTGATGATTTAAAGGAAAAGAAAATTGTAAATGAAAAGGTTAAAAGGAAATAAAATTAGACAAGATTTTAAAAAGAATTATAAGAAATTGAAAAGGAAGACTTAGAGATGATAGAAAAGTAAAAGGAAAATAAAAAAGAATTGAAGGAAGTTGCTGAATAAATAAAAGAATAATAATAAATTTGGGGAAATCTTGTTGAAATTAGAGAATGTAATTTATGTTTAAATAAATATTTTAGAAATGTAAAAAACATTAGATGCTGCTAAAAAACTTCCTATTCAAAATAAGGAATTTGTATCTGAAATACAAAAATCAAAAGAATCGAAATTAAATGATTTGAATTGTCAATTGTTAAATAATATTACAAATTTGTAAAATTTATATTCATCCTTATACTAAATAGATTAGATTAATGTTAAAGATGATGGATATGATCTTAATTCTTTTAAAAAAATAAATGAAAAATTCCAAGATTCTACTAAAGTAATTGAGGAAGATATTATAAGATGGAGTTCAAAATCAGCTTTACTATAATCAATAAATAAAGATAATAAATCATAAATGGGATTTTTACTTTTAACACCTATTGGATAATCAAAAAAGGCATTATAAAATATTGAAAAATTAAGATAGAAAACATAATTAAAGAGATAGATATTCAGAATTTTAGGTGAGGAAGGTTCTGATTTAAATGAAACTAATAATAAACACATATTTGATGATACAGATTTTTATTTAGATTTGTTGAAAGAAACAATTTCATTTAATAATTAAAATACAGCTGAAGAGGCATTAAAAAAAGAGACTGAATAATTTATATTAAAAAGATAAGCTCAAAGATAAGAAAAGGAAAATAAAGTTGTTGATAGAAAGGCATCTAAAAATAGAAAAATTAGATTTGAACCACATTAAAAAATTATCAATTTTACATCTAGAATTGAACTTCCTGTTGAAATGATATCAAGAGAAGATATTATTAAAAATTTATTTGGTTTAGCTTCAACAAATATTGAACCTTAGATTTAGAAGAAAAGAAAGCAAAGTCTTCATGATGTTAATTTGATATGATGCTGTGTTTATAAGCTTATGCCTTTTTATAAATAAAATAACTCTAAAAATTATATCTATGAGTCAGTTTGAAATAAATTCACAATCTTAGATTCCATTTCAAGAAAGAAGCAAACTAAATTCAAATCGATAATTAGGGACTCCTAACACTTTAAATGGATAAAATCCAAAAATTCTAGAACCAAATGAGTAATGAGATATTTTTTAATTTAAATAGATCCATTCCTTAAAGATCTACATAAACAAATAAGTATTAGATGTTTTAAATTTAAGTTAAGGAAACTAATAAATAAGTTCTTAAATGTCTTAATAACCACAATTTAATTATCCACTAATGGGTCAATAAACTATGTAAGATCAAGAACAATTAGAGTAGATATAAAAATTAACTAAAGAAAACGAAACATTAAAGTAAGAATATAACTTAATTAGATATTAATGGAGAGCATTAGAATAGGAAAACTTAAAATTAAAAAATGATAAGTATATTTTATCTCATGAATAATTTTAGCATTTAATTGAATTCTAGAGACAAATCCAATATTAATGAAATCTAAGAATTAAAGTAAAATACTTTAGAATATAATTAGAGACTAGATATTGATTTAACAAAATGAAAATAAAAGATTAAAAAATACTGTTTAAGAAGATTAATATTTATTGATAGACTTATAGAAATTAAGGAAATAAGTAGAGTATAATAGAGGTCTAGAAAATTAGATGTCAGATTTAGAGTAATAATTAGCAATTGTTAGTAAATAATTGTAAGAATAAAAAAGATAGAATGCTTTTTAAGAATCTGAAATTCAAAATTAAAAGGAGATATTAGAAAAATATAAAACATAACTTAGAGATCAAACTTTGGCATTTGAATCATAAGTCTAAAAAAATGAACAATTATTAAACGATAACAGAAAAATGAAAACGGCTTTAGATTAAATAAATAAAGACTTACAATAAGAATAGGAATCGAATTAAATTTTGAATCAAAAAATAAATCAAATCTAAATAAGAGTTAAAGATTAAGTAAGTAATTTGTAACAAAGTTTATCTACACTTAATTATCAAAATGAATAATTGAAAAATTAAATAACTTAATTATAGTAAAAAGAGAAAGACCTTTAAATTTCATAAAATATGAATGTGTAGTAAGAAAATAAAATAAGATAGATGAATCAATAATTAAGTGAATGTATTTTATTTCTCTATATTAAGAATAGAGATAAATTGAATAAAATAATGGAATCATTTCTAATGGAAAAATTGAATATACAAAATTGGCTAATAAATGCTAATAATAGGATTAGGAAATTTGGAAATTAAAAGAACAAATAAATTCAATGAATTAATAAAATTCTTTAATATCAAGTAAATGTAGTTAGTTGGAAAAAACTATGGAAGATAATTTATAAAAATCCTAAAATTTATCATAAGATTTAAAGGGTTAACTAGAAAAATGGAAAAACTATAGCATCTAATTAGAATAGGAAGTAAAGAAAAGAGAGTTGGCTTTAGGGAATTTAGAAAATGATTACATAAAGACTGATACTCAATTAAAATAAGTATTAGAATAATAAAATTAATTAAAAAACGAAAGAACTATTTAATTAGGAAAATTAAAAGAAATGCATACTGATTTATTAGTTTATTAAAAAAAATGTGATTAATAAGAAAGAGGTAATAAATTAATATAGTATTAGATATTATAACACTTGAGACTTAAATTAAAGGTTTTTAATAACATTAAGAAAGATTAGATCATGAGAAACAGATACTTAATCAAGAAATTAAATAATTAATGGAAGATTTACGAAGAATATAAAATTAATATGATTTGAAAGCTAGAGATTTTGAATCTTTGTTATAGAAACATGAATCAGAAACGAATTTAAGAAATAGAGATATTTAAAATTTTAGATCTTAAAATGCATCTTTAGCAGAAATGAATAATGCTTTAGAACATGAATTGGCAAGAGAAAGAGTAAATTTAATATTTATATTATTAGGAAAAATAATTAAAATTAGATTCTAAGGTTAGAAATTTAGAAAATGAACTTCATAATCTCAATTTTTAACAATCACTTAAATAGTAATATTCTTTAAATACTGAACCTCAGTTAAATTTGGGAAATTAGAAACCTTAATTAATAGAATTAAATCAAGGTTTTCAATCTCCATAAACAAATTATTAAGCACTTAATTCTCCTTAGTATCATCAATCTGGAATAAAAGTTTAATCCAACCAAAAGCCTACAGAAGTTTCTAATTCTCAAATAACAAGGAAAAATTATGATTTGAGGTTCTAAAATTAACCTTAAAATTAATTATATTGATAATATAAGATTGTTCAATTATATAATCATTAAAATTTAAACGAATTTAAAAAAATAATTTTCAAAAAATGATTTAATTCAACTCTGTCATTATTCATTAATAAGTTAACATTTTACAATAATAAATTATTCAACTATAAAATTAATTGAAATAGAATATAAACTTAAAATAGTAAAAGAAGGAATATATGTTTTTAAAAATGAGAACAATTATTTAATAGAAAAAATTCTCTTTTCAAAATAGAATGTCAAAATTTAATAAGTAAGCTATAATTTTGAAGTAATCTACCAATATATTGAATAAATTAAATGTTAATCTCTGAAAATTTATAAAGTTAAGAATATTAAGAAATTTAATTGTTATTATAAAACAATAAAATTTATTGTCTAATTAAAATGCTATCACAACAAACACTTTAAATGTTTAGAAAATACCTTGAAGATTTTATAAAATTCGAAAATGAGGTTGAGAATAAGAGAGAATAATTAGCCCATAATATATATTTTGAACCATACACAATTTTTAGTAGATTAGATTGTAAAAAGTATTTGAAAGATGATTAATAGGATCCTTCATATAGATATCAATGACCTTAAAAATTTTTTTTCAGATAATGGTCTAATAGATTGTGATGATGATTTATTATTAATGATTAGAAAATTAGACATTGATAAGGATCAATATATATCATTTAGCGAGTTTTAATTTAATTTATAATTAGGTTTTCGAGATACATTTTACCTCATAGAGATTAAGAATTAAATTGTTTGGCTAATAATAGATAATCTTATCATCTTCATGAAAATAATTTACCAATATTAGTTTAGAAGCAATTAATGTAAGTATTTTAAGCAGAAATTGAATTAAATAAGAAAATGTTTAATTAAATTCAATAGTTAAAAGGATAACCAGATTGGAATACAATAGCTATATGGGAATCACTAAGTTCTTGTAGGAGATGGGATATAAAAATGTAAATTAGATAGATTAATTATATTAGTTTACAATAATTTTTTGATTAATCTTAATTGCTTTATAATACTAAAGATTTAGAAAATTTTATATATAGAAATAGTAAAGAGAGAGATTATAGAATAAATTATTCTGATTTTTTATATTTGATATTTGCTCATGAGGAGGAAAATAAAAATTATACATTTTGCACACCTCCAAAAAATAAAAAATAGATAAATTAAAAAAAGTCTAATTTACAACCTTAGACAAATTTTAGAACTGATGAATCTACAAATATAAAATCTGATAAGTTAAATTGGAATAAATAATCATAAAGTCATCATTAAGATGGACAAAGACATGATGAAGTAGAAGTAAGTGAATTTAGAATAAATGAAAATGAAGATGAAGATTAGAATATTCTGGAATTATTACTAAATAAATTGAAAATACAAAACAAAATGAAAGGAGTTGTTTTAAAATAATTATTTTAACAAATAGATGAGAATAAAAAAGGTAAATTGTTTTTTAAAATATTAGGTTTTATAACACTGGAAGATTTAATGAATTATTTTTAAAATGTGTTAAATTAACCATAAAATATTGAAGAACTTATAAGATTAACAAAGGTATTAGATAAAAATAAAGATGGTATAATCTCAGAAAAAGAGTTTTGTGCACAGATTGTTAGGCATATGTACATTTAATAGTTTTGAGAAATTAAATATATATATTTCATCTATAAACATCCATTCAGTTCTAATAAAAACAATATCAGAATAAATCTTAGCTATCTTATTGAAGGATTAAAGCATCTAAAAATATATTTTTTCTAACAGATCTGATGTCATTTTTGGATGAGATTGTTGTTCTGTTAGTAATATATTTAGGAGAAATTCTTAAAACATCAGTTAGAATAGGTCTTTTAGTTTGAGGAGAATTAATAATATTTCTATGAGTAGATTATGATCTTGGTCTTCTTTTTTCTAATGATGTTTTAATTGATTTAGGAAATGAATGTGTGTATGTATTTTCTTAAGTAGAAATAGTAAGATTGATTTATTGGGCAACTTGATTGTTTTTATATAGTCTAAGTATTTAATCATGTAATTCAAGATTATCTTTTTTTTAAATTTTGTTCAATTGCATTCTATCTCTATAGAATTATTAAAATTTAAGTTAAAACAAGCTATCATTAGTAATTTATCTTTTGGCAATAATTTAATTAATGACATCTATTCTGGAGCATTTTTATTTATAGCAATGTGCATTTGATGTGATAGTTGTATTATTTATTGATGATTACATAATTTTATTATATAATTAATATTTCATTTCTTAATGATGATGATTTTCAAATGATGTTTAGCAGGAGGGAGTTCATTGACATGAATTCTAATAAAATCCAAATGCTTTTCATAACCACCAGATACAGCTCCAAAAGTATGTCCTGGGAATGAATAGACAAAGTGGACTCCATTCTTAACTCCAAATGATTCCTCCTTTCCTCTATATGTTTTGAATCTCAATTCATTAATTCTAGCACCAGCATGTCCTGATATTTCAAGAATTTCATCATCTAATTAATTATTATTTCATATTACCATCATCTACTTTGAAGTGCTTCTTGTGCACTTTACCAAATAAGTGTCCAAATGGCTTGAATTTTTCAATATTATGACCATCAATTGTGTGACCTTTACCATCTGCATACTTGAAAACTGTTCCAATTATATGCTCATCAGTATATTATACTATTCAACATATATTATCATTAAACCTTCAATTTCCTTGATTCTATAAGGGGCTGGATGCTTTGCCAACTCTGTCTTATCATCAAATGTATGTAATCCTTCTCTTGGAAGTCCAATTGTAACATGTTCAGGAACTCCGTGCATTTTATTATATAGATATTAATAAAAATAAAAAATTAAGATATCAAGATTTAAAGAGTGAAATTAAGATATAGAATGTTAACTAATTTTATTTCTAGATTATTCTTCAGATATGACTCTCTAATATTATTAAATATCTAATGATAATCTATATTTATTTATTATGATGACGCATTTATTTTTTCATTAATTACATTGATTAATAAATATTAATTTATACTATATTATATATTTTATTTTTAATTCCATTAATACTATTTATTTTACCATATACTTTCATTTTAAAATTAAATCTAACAGACTCGACAGTATTCAAGTAAGTAAAGAATAAGAGTAGGTAGAGATTTTTTTTAAATCGATATGATATGTTAAATAAAATTCTTAAATATCATTATATATAAGACTTTTAATTGTATCTATTAAATTAATACTAGTCAAAAATTAAAATTTTATCGATTTATTATACTTCTAGTAAATTTATAAATCTTTTTATTAAATTAATCATCATCTTAAATATAATTATATTGTTGAGCTATTAATTCTTATTACAGGTTGAGCTTCTATAAAAAATTATCCTAACTTCTAAATTTGAATTTCTTATATAATTTGCTAATCAACACAAAATTATATAAATTATTTTTATTTAGCTCTAAACAAATTTAATTAATATATTCAGAGAGCTTTATTATCTAATTTTGAAATCATAATCAAAAAATTTACTAATTAAGAAACTTTTTATTGACAATCATAAAAAAATGCAAAATAATTTGAATGCATAAATTATTAATAAACGAGCCTTTAACGTATTAAATAAAATATATTAATCGCAGATTAGTTATTATTTTGAAATTTATGATTCTTCTTTTTAATTAATATTAATATTTTTTTTATGTCAACATATAATTAATCTAAAATTTTAGATTAAAAATTCTTATTAATTGACAAATAGACATAAAGAAAAACTTAACAAAAAATAGCAAATTTATTTTATAATAAATTTATTGTTATAATTCCTAATCCATCACTATGTAATGAATGTTATTTCTAAAATGAAATGGTTTATGTATTATGGAATAACTCAGGGGGGTTCTAAATCTTTAGTTTTGAAATAATTATGGAGTTGATATTTGTATAAATATGATTATTTATGTTTTTAAAATGACTATGATTGAAATATGAATAATGAATTGCGCAAATTGCAATTCGTTGTTATTAAATAATTTTTGAAATTCAAAATGTAATTTTTACAATACCCTCCAGATAAGAAAATTCAGAATTATCAATTTAGTTTTAAAGCAAAATTAGGAAAAGGTGCGTATGGTACAGTTTATGCTGGTAGAAATATCATAGATAGTAATTTATAATATAAATTATAAAAAGATAAGATTGTGGCATTAAAGATAGTAGACAAGAAAATATTACAAACAGATTATGCTAGTTAATTGATAGCATCAGAAATAGAGATAATGAAATTGATTGAAGATAAAAATATTGTTAGATTGATTGATGTTTTATAAAGTGTGAATAATACATACATAGTAACAGAATTTTGTAATGGTGGTGATTTAAGAGAATATCTAAAAAGGAGAAAGTATGATAAAATTAAATATTTTAGATAAATTCCAGAAAATGATGCAATTAATGTTTTAAAGGATTTGTTACATGGAATCAAAGCATTATTAAAAATAGGAATAATCCATAGAGATATAAAACCTGCTAATATCATGATATAAGATGGCATATTCAAAATTACAGATTTTGGATTTGCAAAATAAGTGGATTCTCATATTGATACCATAATGAATTCATTAGTAGGTACACCTCTTTATATGAGTCCATAAATTCTGAAAAGATTATCCTACACATCTAAATGTGACATTTGGTCTTTAGGGCTAATATTTTATGAATTAATTTATGGTATCACTCCTTGGCATTCTCAAAACCTTGTTGAATTAATGGCTAAATTAGATACAAAAGTACATTTTCAATTGTATTCCTCTATAGCCTTTAGAATTTCCACCATATCCAAAAGTATCAGAACTAACCATTAGAATTATTAAAGGATGTCTATAGATTAATGAAGATAGGAGAATTTCATGGGATGAACTCTTTTCATTAGTAGGAATGTAAGAATAAACTACTCTACCTGAAATTAATCATATTTTACCAGTTATTTAAAAAAATACTTAATAATGCTAATATCAAAGTTAATAATAACAATCAACTTAAATAAAATAAAATCTTAGTTTTATAGAAATCAAACCTCATTAAAGAGTTAAGTAAAGAACTGAAAGTATGGGAACTTATCATTTTGTTAGCAGACATAATAGAAGTATGAGTAATGCAACTACAAATAATGATGTTGATAAATCTAATGATAAATAGAAACCTAAAATTTATACTAAAACTAAAATCTCATATCTATAACCAGATAATCGTAAAATTACTCCTTAAAGAAATATTACTGCTTAAACTTAAGAATCTGAAAGAGATCGAAATAGTTCCTTTGTTAAATTTACTACCTAAAGAATTGAACTGATTAAATTCTTAGAAAATGCCCATACTCCTCCTATTCCTAATAAAAAATATTCTACTAATAATAATAATAATGATTCTTTTAGAACACCAAGTAATTTATAATCTAATTCTACCAATACATCCAATAGATACACTCACGATTAAGAAAATTCATCCAATATCATTAAAGTCAATGAATTTTAAATTGAAGAAAAAAACAAGGAACCAATTAATCAAATTATAGCAAATGGTTATTTTAATACAAATTCAAATTTAAGATTAAAAAGAACTTTTAGTAATCACTTTTAAGATAATGCCTTATCACCAATAACTTAATAAAAAAATTATATCCTTTAATTATTGAAGATTATTCAAATATAATTTGATCTCATTCCTAATCATATAAATATTAAATAAGATATTGATTCTCTATTAAATCAACATAAAATTACTCTTAATAATGTTAGAGAATAACTTTATACACCATAAGATGCTAAAATATTAAAGAACATTATTAATACTCTTGTAGATTATTTAAATAATAATCCTTAAGATAATTTTTTAACATAATTATCTGTTATGTTGCTTTTGTTGCTTAATTATAATTAAATTATAGTTTTCAATATATAAACTAAATCGTTATAATTATCAAAATCCTTGATTGAGTAAATCACCAAGAATTAAAAATTACAATAACAGTAATTACTATTAAGTCCAGATGTGTTAAGAGAAGAAATCAAAAAAATACTTAAATGATTTCTATGAGTTTTTTAATTCATTTTTCTTTTTTTGTTCAATTTATCATATATTACAATAAAAATAAACATAATTTTCAATCAAATATTAAGCGCTGTATTTTATTAATCTCTTATTAAATCTTACTCAAATGAATAAATTTATTTTCAAGTGAACTAATTAATAGTAAATTATTTATTTACTTTTAAGTAATTTGAAAATCTTCAATTATTTTTTCATTTATTAGTTTTTCAAAAAATTAATATGTTTTAAAAAAACTGAATTCTTCATCTTCAAACTAAAATATTATAAATCCAGTTCTTTTATCTTCCATTCTTGATGATTTTGGAAACATTTTAACAACAATCATAGCTATTTCTTAAATCTAATCAGAATTCAGATTATTATGTTTAATCTGTATCTGATATCCTTTACTATATTTTCTAAATTTATTAATAATATTATACTATCTAAGATACTATGGAGATCCTAAACATTTAAATTAACCAGCTATCATAATTCCCATTCTATGACTAAAACTTTCAGCTTCTTCAATAGTGTTAGTAGTCATAATAACTGAACAATTTCTAATTGAAATATTTCTTAAAATTATATTGAAAAGAAATCTCCTAGAAATAGGATCAATTCCTTTACTTGGTTCATCCAAAAATATAATATCACTTCCCCCTATTAAAGCATCTGCAATACAAAGTTTTCTCTTATTTTCTCCTCGTAATTGTCCAACTTTTGTATTAGAAAATTAATCTAATTACATAGTTTTTATAAAATATTTAACAGTTGATTTTAGATCTTTACCTGATAACCCTTTAATTCTTCCAAAAAGTTATAAATGTTCTAAAGGTGTTAAATTTTACCAAAGACAATTGAATTATGGACAAATTCCTACATGTTACATAATTTTTTTATTTCTTTGATTAAGTTCAACTCCATTAATTAGAATCAGCCCTTTTGAAGGAGAATTGATTCCAGTAAAAATATTCATCAGTGTAGATTTTCCTGATCCATTGGGACCAACAATTCCAAATATCTCTCCTTTCTTTACACCGAAAGTTAATTATTATAATGTTGGTTTATTTTATATATATTCTTTTTCTAAATTCTTGCAAACTATTGGATCTTATTTATTAGAGTTTTCTATTCTTATTTTTTCATCAATAACTTCTTATTCTAATTGATCAGTTTAAATTAATTACGTATTATAATTACCTTATGATTATGAAAAGCCTTTTTATTCTATCAAATAAAGTATGTAAATTTGAATAATTATTTATCCTAACATAAATAATTAGAATATATAGGTTCTTTAAATTAATTAAGGAGTTGAGTAAAGATAAGATTCATATATTTAGTCTAAATTATCGGATAAAAATTTTAATGCTTCGAAAAAGGTATAAAATGGAGAAACTAATAAGAATAGCAATTAAATTATATATATTAAGATAAAGGCTATTTAATTATTGAATTTTTGATAAAAGTAGTCTAAAAAAGTAATCAAAATATATGGTAGAACAATATGAGCAAAGAAACAAAATATTGAATAAAATTTTAATGCTTTTTTAAATGACTTATATAAATATCCCATCAGATAAGCGAAGAGAATATAATTGAAACCAAAGAGTATATAACATGATAATCCTGTTTACAAATATTTAAAAGCGATATCTAATTTAAATATAGCTGAAATGATATAAAAGAATGCTACAAAACAGATATAAATTAAATAGTCAAAAATAAAAGTACCAAACCAATAAGTGAATGATCTACATCCCATACCAATTAATATTTATTTTAAATAAGTTTCTTTTTCTAAGACTGGTTATGATATGTAGATTGTTGCATTAATACAAAATGCTAAAATACTAAAACTAGCTATTTATGAAATCTTGTAAAATTCAACAATTTCTTCATAATTCTTAATGTATATATTTGGGTCAAAATTAATCCCAGCTACTAAAGATATTCCTAAAATAAAAGTTTGCATAGCAATAATAATAGAAAAGTAATTATCATTTGTTCTTATAAACGTATAATATCTTCGTAAGAAAATTGCTAATATTTGTGAAGCCAGTTTATAAGTAGATTTATTCTATAAACATTATGGTACATCTAAAAATAAAGATTTTTCATCTTGAAATAATTAGACTTGATTGTTAATATCAGTAATTTCATCTTTTTCAATAATATCTTAATACTATTTTTAAAATTCTTTTTGTTCTTCATTATTTAATTCTATAATTTTTAATTCACTATTCCTAACATCATTTAATTGACTATCATATATTCCTATTTTTATATCATCTTCAAATTCTATCTTTACATATACATCTTCTAAAGTTTTCATCTCTAATCCTATCTAGACATCTAAAGCTTCCAATTTATAAAATAAGTCACTTAATTTACCTTTTAAAGAAAATGGAATGTTAAATACAAGTTTATTATTATTAGAATACTTAGTTTCTAAAAAGCAATTCGGAATTTTTTTTTAAACATTTTCTATAATTAGATTTCTTATATTTAAATTTTCAAAAGATAATTTTAAATTGTAACCTACCCCAAATTTTCTTTTTATATAGTCTAAAGACCCTACTGCTAATAATTAACCTTGTGACATGATTCCAATTCTATTAGCAAGTATTTCTACTTCTTCAAGATGATGAGTGGTTAAAATAATTGTTCTTTTATTTTCTTTTATTCTTTTCAATATATCCCATATTGATCTTTTTGTATATGTATCCAATCCTGATGTAGGTTCATCTAATAATATTATTTTAGAATCTCCTACCAAAGTCATTGCTATAGATAATTTTCTTTTTGAACCTCCTGATAATTCTTTTACTTTTTTATTTTATTCATCTATTAATTCAGTTTACTTCATTATTAGAATCATTTCTTCTTTGTTTATTCTACCTTTAATTCCACTTATATATTGTAAATGTTCTTTCACTGTTAAATCATTATATAAACAATCCTTTTAAATGAATAACCCTTATAATTATCTAATTTCTGATAATTAATTATCTAAATTCATTCCATACATAATTATTTATCCTGATGTTTTTTGAATCATCCCTGATAATAAATTTATTGTAGTACTTTTACCTGCTCCATTATGTCCAAGCAAACAAAAAATTTATTATTCATAAAATTAAAGACTTAGATTATTTATAGCATTTAGCTCTCCAAATTTTTTTAATAGATTTTAGATTATTATACTTGGTTATTCATTCATTTTGTTATCTTCTGCATATATTGCAGAACTTTAAAAAGTTTCACTGTTATTTACATTCAATCTTGCTTCATTATTAACCATAACTTATACTCTATTTTTTTATTATATTCCAAAAATAAACAAAGGATGTTTTGCTATTCCATTCTCAGTAGGAATAACTTATTCGCAATATAAGAACAATAAAAAATATATAATCAATTATACTCCTAATTATAATCCAGCAATCTATACTGAATAAGTATTACTTATGATTTTAAAAGGAAATTCATAAATTCTTGATATATTGTTTACGTTTTAACTATTCATTGATGAAATATAAGAAAAGGCTATTCCACATTATGGACTTATTAATGTTATTATAACATAGAATATAATATTATTTGCCACATTCTCTAATAAAGAAAAATATATATTGAAAGTAAAAGCAATCTAGATAAATGTTAACATTTAAATTGCAACTTTAGTCTCATTAAATAAACTAGATAGAAAAAAATTTTAATTTATTGCCTATAATATTTATATTCTCATATACTGCAAATGCAAATAAAATGTAAGACAACAACATAGATATAAATGAAACCTGAAATTCTTCATCCCATTCTATTTAAAATATCATATTACTGATGTACCAGCATAACTCAAAAACTAATAAAGACTAAAATTAATCATTATTATACTATCCCAATTTTTATATATCCAGTAATTATCCAACCAATTAGATATGAATTATCATTCATACCCATAATCTAATCACAAAATTACTCATTTAATTACTTTTTGATATTTTTTATACTTCTTGCTTTTTTCCTCTACCATTTTAATTAGCATAGATCTTTGAGTTAATGTCAATGCCAAGCTATAAAGTAAAGGCATCAATTAATAAATTCCTTTTATCTAAACTAATTCTATCATTTACTAACATACCTTTCAGTGATAGTATAAATGCTACAATAATTGGTAAAATTGATTCAATCAGGAACTCCTTGTTTCTCTGACTGATTAATAAGTTTTTTTTAACTAAATTACATATTTAATGCCATTTTGTCATTTTTTTAGAATAATTGAGTTTTAGATTATTCTTTAATTTATTGCTATTGGTTAATTTACAATCACTGAAATAATAATAAAATTTTTTATCTTATGTAATTATTCATATTTGTTGGATGTCATAAATATAACAAGAATGAAAATAAAGGTAAATACTTAACATTTATGGTAGTTTATTCTTTATGAAATCAACAAATTTTGTTATTATTAAAGTCATACAATTTTCATTCTAAATATTTAATAAATTAGTATAAAACAAATGCTTACAGATAAATGTTGCGATAATGATGCAAATACGCTTGTTAATACAAAGAGACAAATTTTCAGTTCAGAAAATGAATCTCATATTTAATTAACATATAAGCAAAATTCTTTGGTTGAATAGGATGACAATTCTAGTTAAGATAAGTAAGAATTAATATTCATTAAAATAAATTAGTCGAAATATGCATTTTATTGAATTGGTTTAATCTAGAAGCTCTATAATTCCTACAGTTAGAGTTATTTCTCCAGAAGATAATGGTACAATTTAACATCATAAAGAAAGTTTATGTTTAAATTCTAGTTTGATTATATAAGAAAGGTATTTGTTTTATATAAATCAAGAGTTTAAATTCTACTTGGAAGAAGGGAGGATTAAAAATAATAAAATATGTTGCAAGATTTATATATTAATTAAAAACAAAAGCTGATAAATTAAAAATTAAGTTGATGAATTTAGAAATATTTGAGAAATTAGGTGATAAAGGTGGTGATTTCAAAAATTTTAAAAGAGGAAAAGACAAAGAGGAAAAATAAATTCTTTGTTTAATAATAAATAAAATTGTAACTTTTATAGTTGCTCTTTGGAATTTTGTCTGTCAATATTTAAATCGAATAGCAATTATATATCCAGAAAGCAGCTTTAAGATTATTTGGGATTCAATAGTGGTTTGTTTCATAGTGATTAATATTTTTTATATTCCTATGAGTTTAAGCTTTGAATTGGATAAATCAAGCTAAATTTCAATATTATTCTTTGAAACAATACCAAGTTATATCTTTATAATAGAGATAATGTTAAATTTTAATACTGCATATTACAGTCAAGGTATAATACATACAAATCGTAGTGAGATATTCTTTCATTACATTTAAAATAATTTTTGTTGGGATTTATTGATAACCATTCCTTTTGTGTTAGCTTAATTCGATGTTCCATATATACAATTTATTTTATTATTAAGAATAGCAAGAGTGAGATCAATGATTTAAAATGTGTAAGATTTATTAAATGCTAAGGAAGAGGTATAGGCTGTGTTAGAAATGATAAAATTAGTATATTTTTTAGTGTTAGTAGCACATATGTGTAGTTGTGGCTGGCATTTATTAGGACGTATTGAATATGAAACTTATAATGATGAAAAGAGTTGGCTTATTTTTTATGATTATTATGAAAAATAGTGGTATGATAGATATATAGTATCCTTATACTGGAGTGTGATAACAACTTTGACTGTAGGATATGGAGATATAGTACCTTAGACTTCAATAGAAAGATTATTTGTAATTATTGTGGCAATGGTTTTATGTGGAGTTTTTGGTTATATCATTTCAACAATTGGTGAAATTATCAAAACATTAGAAGAGAGGAAAGCTTTGTTAAAAAGGTCTATGAAAAAGGTTAATCAATATATTAAACA
Organism: Paramecium sonneborni; assembly: GCA_905182985.1. Taxonomy (NCBI): domain Eukaryota; phylum Ciliophora; class Oligohymenophorea; order Peniculida; family Parameciidae; genus Paramecium; species Paramecium sonneborni. Next base: position 539,983 of record CAJJDN010000033.1, on the reverse strand, counting down.
AAAGTAATTGAATCTATAATTGTCTTTGAAGGTTAGAAAATATTTTGAATTCAAACATTAGATTGATGAATAATTATAAGAATAGGATGATTCTGTACTTAATAAATTAAGTGGACAGTTAAAGTCAGAGGTTTTGGTTGATATTTATAAAAGGGTTTTGTTGAAATCCACTTTTTTGAAGGATAATATACCTGATGAATTAATAAATAATTTATGTTAGAAAACTAAATAAGCAACTTATGCCCCAGGATATGATATAGCAAATGTTAATGATACAGCTACAAAATTAATTTTTATTTTAGAAGGTTAAGTTAATAGTTATTTTGTATCTAAAGGATTGGAAGCACTCTATAAAGGAGATAAAGATAATCTCACTGGGAAACTATAAAAAATCTATTAAAGAGGAGAAATTATTGGAGAGTTAGAATTTATATTAAATTCTCCTTATTAATTTTATTTTAAATCCACTTCATTTTTATCAATTGCATTTATTGATAGAAATGATTTTCTTTCTGTAATACAAGAAAATGAAAAATGTAGATAAGCATTTCATTAATTAAGAGAAAAATTAACATACCAAAAAACTTATGGTAAAACTTGTGATATTTGTAAATGGACTCATAAGTACTTGGATTGTCCTTTTGTATTTTTTTAATCAAATCTCTATAAAATAGCAAGAAAAGCTAATCAAAATTATTAATAAAATAGAATTAAGTTTGAGAGATAAAGGGAAGTCAAAAAAAAACATCTAGATTCTTTTCGTAATAATATTTTATCTTCAGGATTAGATCTTATTCTCAATTATGGATTCTTAAATGAAGAGTAATATTTTATAATTTTTATTTAGTTAAATAAATGACCAATATTTAACAAAATTAGGCTTCGGAATAACAGAGGATGAAAAAACTAATAAATCATCAGAAAGTGAATCATCAGAATCTTAAGAAATTGACAATAATTCTTAAGACTAAAGAAAAAGAATATAATCATTCGAAAAAATGAAAACAATCTTCCTTGCTTCGAAATTAAAAACAAGTTTTGGATTGAATTAAAATCATTCAAAGAATTAGTACAATGATGATTCATAACCATAATAAAATAGAAAAAGTGATAGCAAATATTAACAAGAATAAATGGTATATGGAATAAATAATTCACACAATATAACGTAAGGAAGCACTTAAAAATAAAATTATTCTTAAAATTAAAATTAAATTAAATAATCAAATTAGTTATTAAGAATGGAGACTGTAGCATAATAGAGTGGATCATTTGGTTCATAATAACTTGATAGTAAATAAAAAAATAATAATGGTAATTAAGCAGAGAATGAGGGTGATGCAAATTATTTTTAAAAAGCTGGATACAATTAATTAATTGAGATAGATAAAATGTAAGATTATGAATTTTATTTTCCAATGTTCAATGTAACAAGTGTGATAGAAATGTTAAGGAAATAACGATTAGGAATTCTACTAAAGTAAAGTAAACGATAAGGTTTATAAGAAAAGCTTAGATCAAAAAGAATAAACAAATCTTTTAATAAATTCAATAATCAAAGCTCGAAAAATGTAGAAGAAAAAACATGAGCTAATTATAATAACAATAAAGTATATATTTAATAGTTGAATTGTGAATAAATTACCTCTAAACTCAATTCAGATTATTGATATATAATTAAATTAATTTTTCTTGTTGAATTAATGTTACCACTCACTTAAGTAAATAGAAGTTTATTTCATCATAGAACATTTACCATAGATAATCAACTTCCTTATTGTAAAAACATTTTGAAACAAGAAAGAATTCTCCTGTAACAATCATCAGAGCTCCTGCACTTCCTAAAAGGTAGCCCTTGAGTGGTTCTTCTTTGTGTTTAAGAACTCCTTATTAAGATATTAAATTAAGAATGCATACATAAGTAGTAAATATTGTTATTTTAAGTAAAGTGAAGAATCTAAGTTTAATTCTACAATATAGCAGGATGATTCATAAAATTAATAAATGAGTTTGTTTGTAGATATTAAGAATGATAAATTAAGTTGCACAAAAACTACTGTTGCTGAAAGTGTTGAAGAGGACAAATAATTAATCAAAAGTACTTTTATATTTCAATTAGCTTAAAGAAAATTTTGCAAAATAATCATATCTGTAAATGTAGAAATAAATTCTTGATAGGGATTTGGAAATACTTTAATTATAAAGAACCATCAAAATTCTTAAAGATTAAAATGTAATCATTTATCTTTAAGATTAGAAAAAACTTGTAAACGAAAATTCTGTTATGATTAAGGAAAACATTCAAATGAAAACTAAAATTGATATACTTGAAAAAAGGATAGAAGGATCTCCAACTCATGCCAGAATATCCGATTATACATCTGCATTAACTGAAGTTGACAAAATAAAAATTGAATCACTTTTAAACTGAATAAAACAAATATCAATTATTGATAATAAATTTTTGAATTAATCATCATATTCTATAAACTAATTTAAAAAGGTTTTAATTGTATTTTTTATCTTTATGATTAATAAATATTCAATAAAAAATTGAGATAATCTCAAGTGTAAAAAGATTATATTACAAAAATAATTAAAGGTTTTGTCTTAGAATAGGAATTTATAAAGCCAAGATACTTGATAAGAAGAGTAGGAGATAGGTTGCATTTATACAATAATTGTTGGAAACTCAAATAATTATCATATTTAGAATTTAAGTTCAAATTTAATTCTTAAGAGAGAGATAAGTATTAATAATATAAATGAAATAAATGAATTATTGATAAATCTTATAAAATATAATACGATATATAGGTTGGATGTTAAAATGGAAAAATAAGATTTGATGAGAATATAGTAAATGTTTATAAAAGAGAAAGAGAATGTTTAAATTAGAAAAGAGAAAGAGAGAATAAATGAATGAATGGGAATATTAATATTAGTTTATAAATTCTTAAAACCATAAATATCTTTATTTTATATTATGAGTCATCATCATAAGGCCCATGACATAGCGAAGGTGGCAGCAGCTAGATTAAATGCAGCAGCAGCTTCAAGAAATTATAATGTGACACCAAGAGTTGATTATAGAACAGTTGTTAAGGTAGATGGTCCATTGGTTATTTTGGACAATGTGAAATTCCCAAGATATGCTGAAATTGTTAATGTTTGTTTAGGTGATGGTTCAGTAAGAAAAGGGTAATGATAAATGTAATAATTATAGTTAAGTTTTGGAAATAGCAGGAAAGAAAGCTGTAGTATAAATCTTTGAAGGAACATCTGGAATTGATAATTTATATACCCATTGTGAATTTACAGGTTCAACATTATAGATGCCAATCTCAGAAGAAATGCTTGGAAGAGCATTTAATGGATCAGGAGTTCCAATTGATAAAGGTCCCCCTGTATTAGCAGAAGAATTTTTAGACATTTAAGGACAACCAATTAATCCATTTTCAAGAGTTTATCCTTAAGAAATGATTCAAACAGGTATTTCAGCAATCGATTGTATGAATTCAATTGCTAGAGGATAAAAGATTCCATTATTTTCTGCCAATGGTTTACCACATAATGAAATAGGAGCGTATTATTTATATATTAAATTTAAGTTAAATTGTGCGTTAAGCATCATTAGTAAAAGGAAAAGATGTTCTTGATCATTCTGATGAAAATTTTGCTGTTGTATTTGGTGCTATGGGTGTTAATATGGAAACAGCTAGATTCTTTTAAACTGATTTTGAATAAAATGGATCTATGGAAAGAGTCGTATTGTTTATGAATTTAGCTAATGATCCAACTATTGAAAGAATTATTACACCAAGATTAGCATTAACAACAGCAGAATATTTAGCATATGAAAAAGAATTGCATGTCTTAGTCATTTTAACAGATATGTCAGCTTATGCAGATTCATTAAGAGAAGTATCTGCAGCTAGAGAAGAAGTACCAGGAAGACGTTCTTTTCCAGGTTATTTATATACAGATCTTTCAACCATTTATGAGAGAGCAGGTAGAGTTTAAGGTAAAAATGGATCAATCACTTAAATTCCTATTTTAACAATGCCTAATGATGATATTACACATCCAATCCCAGATCTTACTGGATATATTACTGAAGGATAAATTTTTATTGATAGACAACTTAATAACAAATAAGTATATCCTCCTATCAATGTTTTACCATCATTGTCAAGATTGATGAAATCAGCTATTGGTAAGGGAATGACTAGAGAAGATCATCCTGAAGTTTCAAATCAAGTAAGTTTATGATTAATAAATTTATAGTTATACGCTAATTATGCTATTGGTAAGGATACTGCAGCAATGAAGGCAGTTGTAGGAGAAGAAGCCTTATCTGCTGAAGATCTTTTGTATTTAGAATTTTTGAAGAAATTTGAGAATAATTTCATCAGTCAAGGAGCTTATGAAGTTAGATCTATTTTCAAATCATTGGATTTGGCTTGGAGATTGTTAAGAATCTTCCCTCCTGAAAAATTAAAGAAGGTATATAAACTTATTATTAATTTAGATTAATAAAAAAAATCTAGAAACTTATTATTATAGAAGAAAGGAAGACGAAGATGATTTTGATGGACCTTAATAATAGTAAGAAAAATGATTGTGATGTATCAAGTAAACATTAATTACATAATACCAAATTATAGAATAATTAATTTTTGTTCATTTTAATATACTGATTTATTATGATTTATCAAATAATTTCTACAAATGCCTTCGGATGTTAGAAAGTTGTTTATTTAGGAATAACAACAACAGCTTCTCTTGGTTATACTGGTTATCGTTTAGTTGAAATAACTTATTTATTTTTCTTTGCTTCAGTCTTTCTCTTATCATTTTCTTAAACTCTCTTAACAAACTCTTATCTGCATTTTGATGGTCTTAAATGATCAGCTCTAACATGGAAACGTTTCTCTACATATCTTCCTCTCACTCTTCTTTACAAAGAGACACCAATTCCTCTTGGATTTACATTGAATACTCTTGCAGTTCTACCATGATAATATTAAAAGGGAACACCTTTATGTTAAGCACCATCAACCAATATATCAACAAAATCACCTTTTAATTTATTGCTTGAAATTCTTACCTCTTCTAAATGTTTAAAGGGTCTTGCGAATTGAAATATTTCCATGACCTCTAAAAGGCTTTGCAAATTTGCTTCTTGTACCCTTCTTCAAACCATAACTATGTGTCATTTATTGATAATTTAATTTATAGATTTGTAATCATATTTAAATTAAATACTTAATTTATAATCTATATCAATATCATTCTCATCATCCTATATTTATTTTCCTCACCTTTATATTATCTTATTTATCTGCCAATTCTTTTAACAAAGGCTTATTATGCATCAATTCTTCATTATTCATCTTATTCCTTGGTCTCTATTGTGATTTCTTCTCATCCATTTGCTACTTTAAAATCTCTTAATGCTTCACATTAACATCTTTTATATAGTCATATTTTGATTTCTCATGCTATTAAAATGTCTATAAATCTTATTGCCAAACTTAAGCTTATTTCTTATTTAGTTCTTCTTCCTCCTTTAGTCTCTATCTAAAATCATCATAATATCCATACTTTTTATCTTCCATTTACTTTATCAAGTATTTTCTCATCTCTTATTACTATGATTTAATTTGTCTTTTTTTCATTTCCTCATCTTACTACTCAAGTTCATTTTACATCAATATTGCTTTCATCATCTTATCATCTTCCGCCCTATATTTAATTCCTATTCATACTTTATTTAATCTTTTTGATTCTTTACTACTGTCTATGAAAAATCACTCATTATCTTCTTTATCTTATCTTCTCTTTCCTTTTTCTCCAATTCTCTTTCCTCTTCCAACTTTTATTATAACTATATATATTTCCTTTGCATATCAATTTCTAATTATTTATCTGATACTTCATCTTAGACTTATTTTTATCTATTTTTTTCATTCTCATCCATCATTTCTATGAACTTTCTCTTCTCCATATCCTTTTTTAATAAGACTTCTTTTTATTCCTATTTCAATTCTTCTTATATCCTCTATACTAATATTGCATCTAATTCCTATTATTTCTTTTTCTCTATAAACTTTCTTTTCTCTTCATCTCTGACTTATCGATCTCTTTATTCTTTTTCCATTTATTATTTTTTAGCTACTTCTCTCTTTTTTTGTTCTTCCCTTTAATCATAAACATCCATCTAATAATCTCTTAATTTCACATAAGCTTCCTCTTATCTCTTTTCCATCTCCATTCTTCTTTTCTTTTCTTCTAACTGTCTATCTAATTCTGCTTTCATCTTTTTCTTAAACTCTGCCTATCTCTATTACTCAAGCTATTATTCTTTAGAATAAAGTTCTGTATCAAATTTTACTAATGCAGCCCATTCATCCTCTTCATCTACAACATATACTGATTTCGGTTGTTTTTCAAATTAAGAAGACGTTACAGAATATTAATCTTGATCAAGTTCTGATTTTGTTGAATTTCTTACTGATTGGGGTCTGGCAATTTATGATCTCTATTCACTTTTATTGTCTATTTGAGAATTATTATTATTCTGGGTTACATGCTATGTTTGAGTTTGTCCTTTTTATTTTTAAACAGCCTCTATTACTCTTGCTTTCAATTGTTTTAATGAGTTTTCTGTAACCTAATTTAGTAATTAACAATTACTTGCTCATTTGTAAAGTATTCATTAACTATTTATTATATTAGAACTTCTTTGTTTTTATTTCCCTAAGCATAATCTTTACTAAATTTGCTGATTAACATTTCTCGTAATTATTCTCTTTATTAAAGTAATCCAGCTCTTTCTATTGCAGATCGTACTCTAGCTGAACCAGAACGAACAGACTTACTTTTTTGGGAATTATTCATTTTATATATATATATAAATTAAAATTCATCATTCAATTTCACATATGTTGTATTTCTCTATTTACCTATTCGATTTTTCGAATATTTTCTTTCATTTCATAACATAAACAAATATTAATTTTTCACTTTAATTCAAATGGTTTTTTACTATCTTGTTTCCTTTAAGAAGCTAAATATATAATGATTTTATTAAAAAAGAGGTTTGGACTTAAAATATATTAATAGAAGTATTTGGTAATAAATACCATAGGATTTATTAAATATGTCTTTGAGCCTCAATTACTTATCGAGGGTTAAGATAAACAAATATATAGATATTTAATAATTAAAATATAATTAAATGAATTTAATCTAATCTAATTTTTAAAAGATAAAAAATGTACTAGAAATTTTCATCATTAACAAATTTAATCATTCAACAGGATGAATAAATAAAAAAAGAAGCATATTTTCTTATTAATTAAATTGTATAAAAATATACTAACAGACTTTAGCAAAACTGAAGATATTTTTATTAGTTCCTTAATTTATGAGCAATCTTGTTAGTTTGGATAAAAAGCAAATAAAATATTCATAAATTTAGAGAAGTTCTGCATGAAGGACATATTTTTTCAACTTGGAGCCATAAATTGAGACAAGCTTTATGGAAAGAATGATGACAAGGAGTTATTATCAAGAAACAACTTGGAATAGGCATTAAACAAATAGGACATTGAGCCAGTTCTTAAGTTTATATACATAAAGACTCTATTTGAATATTTTATTATTAATAAGCAGCTTCTGACTATTGCCTTACCTAAGCAATTCTTCTTTATTTGGCTCTCAAACAAAGGCATCTTACAATATATGTAAGTATTCCAATAATTAATAATCCAATACACAAAGCTATAATTATGATTATTGCCTTATGAGTAGGGGAATCTTCATCTTCGTCATCATCATGATCATCTTCATATTCATATTCATTTTCTCTCTCTTCTCTCAAAATTCTGGATAACGCTTGATAAAGGGATGAAGTAGTATGAGATTGGTATTCTATTTATAAATTTGGTTTCATTATAAAAGGTTTTACTTAAAAAGAATTATTAATGATATTTATAGCATTTAGATCTAAATTTAGTTTCTAAAAATAATATATTAAATTGTCATTTCGTAATTGTTAAGTTGATAATATTAAAATTATTAAAAGGATGTTAAATAAGAAAATTATAGATATTGTTAAAAGATAAAACTATTTATTATGTTTATTTTTTATTAAATTCAGCAACATCCATTTTTTTTTTTTTCATCTAAATCAGGATTATTTTGAGTTAATTTTGAAGTTCCATTTTAAGGTATACTAGGATTAGGTGTTTTTTCATTTTAAAGATTTGCTTTGACTGCCTTGGCCATTGCGAAAAAGGCATCTGCCACATTTATACCTTCTTTTGCAGATGTTTCAAAAAAAGGAACTCCAAACTATCTGGCTAAAGCTTCTCCTTCATCTTTTGATACCTATCTATTTAGAACATCAACTTTATTTCCTAATTTATACTAATAAATATAAATAGAAACCTATAAGCAATTTACAAACATTTTCACTTGCGTGTTACTTTATTTGATTCATCCAATTAGTAATGTTATTAAATGTCTCTTTATCGTCTACGGCATAAACAAGAATTATTCCCATAGCTCCTTTATAATATGTCTAAGTAATTGTTTTAAATCTCTCTTATCCTGCAGTATCCCATATTTACATCTTTATCTTCTTTCCATCAACATCAATTGATTTTATTTTGAAATCTATACCAATTGTTGATAAGTATGTTTATTAGAAATTATTTTCACAAAATCGTAATAGCACATTTGTTTTTCCTACACCAGAATCTCCTATCATTAGAATTTTTATTAGCCAATCAAAATTATCCTTCTTATTTACAATAGAAGTGGCCATAATATTTAAAAATGATAATTATTATAATCAGAATATAATGGTAAATTTTTATTTAAATACCTCTGATTTCAAGCAAAAATATTTAATCAAGTAACAAAATCTACAAATTATCTCTATTTAAAATAAAATTATTAAAGTTTCATAGAACTCTATTTGTAAAAAAAAACTATATTTAATTCTAAAAATTAAATTGCCTTCACTCATATTAAAGTAATATCTTAAACAATTATAATATGTTAATTAAGTAAAAATAAAACCCAATTATCACTCTAATTAAATAGCTGAATCTGATTCTTCTAAGTAAAGTTTATTATTATTTTATATTATGTTTTTCTTTCTTCTGAAGCAAATTTCATCCCAGAAAGAATTTATTCCAAATAATCCTCTATTAAATTAATCAATATTTTACTTAAAGATGCAATAAAATAGAAATGCTCCAACTGTTAAATGTAATTCAAATCCTAAATTTAATGTTGAATAAAAAATGTAGTAAAATATATTCTTTTCTTAAACAGGGCAATATTTTTTTTCTAAAGAATCTGTTTCATTAATTCTATTTAAATATCATAAATTTTACCTCATTAAAAAATTTATTATCCATGCAAAAAAGTATAGTAAGGGGAAAATAACCATTGATCTTATTCTTAAGGCAGGATATCTAAGTTCTTTTTTATATTAAAGATGAACCCAAAAACATGCATTCTATGTAAATTAAAAATATTTTTACAAATATAGAAATTATAATTGATATTCCAAAAAGTATTGAAACAGGGACTACCCAAAATTCCTTTATTAAATGATTAATAACTAAATCGAAAATTTTTTATACATCCACAAAATATAAAATTGAATTCTCCATCTTTTAAATACCATCCTGAAGGACCAAATCCATCATCCATATATACATAAAATAAAAATGCATATGGAAAAGTATAGAAAATAAAAATAAAAAACTTTAGGTAAGTCATAATAAAATTGAATAGACATTCTAACTAATAATAAGAAAATTATTTACTTGAATCAAACAGAAAAAGAGGAAGCACTGTAAAAACATTAAATTCAAAGATGCCAACCAATTTGAATGCATTATATATCCAATAATTTTGCAAACATTTGGCCAGCACGAACTATTGATAGTAAATATTAAAGCTAATAGGAGATCTATTATTTCAGAAACTACTTAGCAAAAAATTAATTTAAAGGGCCAAAATTTACTTTTTTTACTATTTTTGATAGTTATGAGAACAATAGAACTCGAGAATATAGCAATTAACAATATTATAAGCCTTAGTACAAAAGTGACTTATTTGTCTATGTTATTTAAATTTTCTGCACAATGTTGTTCATAAACTTAAACAATAGATTATTCTTCGCAACTTTCCATTATTATAATTAAATAAAATATATATATATACTAAAAATGTTAATTAGGTATTTTAATCTCAAAATGTTCATTCATTTTATGAATATGTTTATGTTTGATGGAATATTGACTTATTTTTATGTATAATTCTATTATTTTAAAACTTTTAAATTTATATATACGAGAATGCCTAAAAAACCTTTCTAATTTGAGGTCTGTTTAATTTGAGAGTATTAAAGTCTTTAAAAATGAATTAATAATTACCCGTTATCAATTTCTAATCTATATTGATAATTATTTAAAATTAATGATATTTATTATTAAAAATTTAAAGATTTATGTTTAGAAATTTAAAAGCTATGTTTGTTTTTTTAAACTTCTTCAAAGAATGTTTATTTAATATATTATAGCATAAGGTTTTAAAAATAGATCTAATATACATTATCATCATAAAAAAATTATTGTGTTTATGAAAATAAGTTTTAAAGGATTGATCTTATTTGATATATGATTTAAACTTAATAAGTTCAAAATAAAATATTTATTAAGTAAAAAGGATGCAAATGCCAGCAAATAATTATTTTAAATTGATAACATTTATCATTTTAATCGATGTTGAAGAATAAAAAAAATAAATAATTTTTCTTAAAAGTTAAAAAATGAGTTTATAATCATGAGAGAGAGAAGAGTTGAACTCTGAGTTCAATCTTCTTAGTCTGAATTACAAATAAGTATCGTTTTTTCTAAGTCTTCATCAATCTTAATTTTTTTTCTGTTTATTTTCTTTTCTGAAATTACTAAATGATCTTTTAAATATTCTAGGTTTTTTAAGACTACAAATAAGTCAAGAGCCTTGTTTTCTTTTTTTTCAATTATTTTGTTCATATTATTTATATATATATATATATATATATTTATGAAATCACTTTAATTAAATTACATTAATAATCGGTTAAAAAGTTTTTTTCTCTATGTAAAGAAGGGGTATTCAGTAGAATAAAAGAATTATAAAAAAATAATAATAAATAATAGTAGTAAATTTAACTTAAATTAGATTATGAATATAGTTAGAATAAGAAAGTTAAAAGGTGATAGAAGATGAATTTGAAATTAAACAACATAAATTAAAGTAGAAGTATAGAATTATAAGGAAATGCTGATTGAATTTAGAAATGAAAAAGGTAAAGATATTATATTGGATACTTAAAAATAAAATAAAATTTAAAATAAAATATATATTATATATATATATAACTAAAAAATGATAAGATTGAGTTTGTTATTTTTGTTGATTAGTTCAAATTTAGCTGATACCTTATCAATAAATGAATAATGTAATTGTGAATAAATAAAGTCTAAATCGGACTGTAGTTTAGGGAGTTGTTTGTGGAAAGATGAAAAATGTGTAAAAGATAAAGAAGAATAGACCAATGAAACTGTTAGTGTTTATTGTGAGTCTTTGGATTTGACAAGTTGTTTATCATAAAAAGGGTGTGCATGGAATTTAGGTGTTTGTGAGCAATTTAGTGGATGTTCTGCATATAATGGAAGTTCAAATGATGTCTGTTAATAGATATCTTAATAATGCACATCTGATGGAACTTAATGCATAGACCCTTTAAATTGTATTGATTATAATGAATTGGTGCTTTGCAATTCAAATATTAATGCATAAGGTCGTAGATGTAAATGGGAAGAAGATAAATGTCGAGATTAAAAATGCATAGAAGCTAGTACAATACTAAGTAGTGATAAGGAATGTAATTAATTTTATCCAGGATGTGTAACTAATGGTAAAGGATGTGTAGAAAAAAGAGAAGAATGTTCAACATATGGTGATAATTGTGCAGGTATGATAGGTAGTGATGGTAATTGTGAAAAAACTAATAGTGGTTGTAGTCCAATTCTATGTACAGCTGCTTCAACAGATTTAACCACTAATGAATAATGTGTTAAATTTTAATTAGGATGTATTACTACAGGAAGAGGATGTTCAAAAAGTCCATTGGGTAGTTGTAGTACCTATACTGGTGAAGCCAGTATCTGTTAATAAATGATCGGATCAGAAGGGAAATGCGACAGTGGTGTATCTAATTAATGTCAAGAAAGAAAATGTGAGAATGCTAATAAAAGTAATAATACTGATGAATTGTGCCAGTAATATCTAGTCACTTGTATTACAAATGGTAGAGGATGTGTCACTTAATTGAAATTATGTAATACATATATTGGAACAGCTGATGAATGTAATAATTATATTGGAAGTGATGGAAAGTGTACGCTTGGTACAAATGGCTGTAAAGTAAGAGTTTGTACTGATGCACCTGATACATTAAAGACAGATGCTGATTGTAAAGATTATTAATATGGATGTGTAACTACTGGTGTTGGATGTATTAGTAATCGATAATCTTGTTCTTCTTACAGTGGAACAGCAACTAGCTGTCAAAAATTTATAGGAACAGAAGGAAATTGTTAGGGTGTTGGAGATACAGTAGCAGCTTGTAAAGCTTAAGTTTGTTCGAATGCTCCAGAAACATACACAAGTCATGAATAATGTTCTGGGTTTTAGTCAGGATGTTTAACAAATGGTAAAGGTTGTGTAGAGAAAACAGTATGCACATCAACAGTAGCAGAAATAAGTTGTATAGGTACAAACAATTGTTTATGGAATTAAATTTGTGTTACAAAAACGAGTTGTTAATATTATAATACAATAAGTTTATGTAATAATAATAATGCAGATGGAGTTATTTGCTAATGGGCAAATGGTGTATGTAGATAGAGATATTGTAGTGATGCACCAATCATATATACAAAAGATGAGGAATGCAATAATTTTTTAGTGAATTGTGTAACAAATTCTAAAGGTTGCATATCAATATTGGCTGCATGTAATTAATATACTGGGACAAAAGATACTTGTATAAATTTTAGAGGAAATGGAATAAAATGTACAAGTACAAGTATTAGTAATGCTGCATGCAGTGATGTAACATGTGTAAGCAATACTACAGCTACAAGTCAGATTGAGTGTGATGATCATATGAATGGATGTAAATTTTAAGGTCTTAATGGATGCATTGATAGTTCTACTGAATGTAATAAATATTTTGGAAACCAGGAAAATTGTAGAACTTACAATGGAGTAAATGGGACAATAAAATGTTATTAAGATAATGGAGTAACATCAAGTTGTAGAAATCTATAATGTAGTGATAACACGACAGCTACAGATAATATTCAATGTAATTAATTTCTTAGTAATTGTGTAAGTAAAGGAATAGGATGTATCAGTTAAAGTGAACCATGTACATCTTATCCAGGCAATAGTACTACAGATTGTTAAGAATTCAAGGGAAATAATAAAAGGTGTTGGTGGATAGGTGGTTCTTTTTGTGTTGATAAATAATGTTCTTAAGATAGCACTTCTACTAATGATTAAGCTTGTAATCAATTTTTAGCAGGTTGTGTTACTAAAGGTATTGGTTGTATTGAGAAAACTGAATTATGCACAGCCTATTAAGGAAATGAAGATTAATGTTAAATATTTAAAGGAAATGAATAACCATGTGTTCGTAAAAATAATTGTATGAATAGAAGATGTTCTGATGTTATTAATCCAACTAATTAAGATAATTGCAGTAGTTATTTATCAACATGTAGATTTAATGGATCAATTTGTATAGATGCAGAAGTATCTTGTACATCCTATTTAAATTTGAGTTATACTATATGTCAAAAGATTACTACATTATCTGGTGGATTATGTTTTTTAGGTAGTGGAACTGGAACTTGTTTAGTTAGAACTTGTGCTTAAAAAGGACCAGCAAATAATTAAAATGAATGTGATTAATTTCTGATCGGTTGTGTATTTAGTGGAGCTAGTTGTGTTGAAAAATAAGCAACTTGTGATCTTTATACTAATTTTACGTCATTGGCATGTAGAAGTGCTATGACTACTACTAATACGATTTGTTGGAATAAATCAACTACAAATGATAGTTGTTAAGCTAGAACATGTTCTGCACTTACAAATGATTTGATACAACCTTATTCGTTTTCAGATGAATTTTGTTATCTATATCTAGTATCATGTAGATATAATGGTACTGCTTGTGTTAATGTATAAGATGCTTGTACTTCATATACTCCTTTTTCTATCTCTGCTTGTAAGTCAGTTATTACTTCTGCATAAGAAAAATGTTGGTAAGAAGATGTCAATTCTGTTACTTGTCAAGTTAGAGCATGTAGTAATACCGTTGCATCCCCGAATTTAATTAATTGTGCTGCACATAAATCTTCTTGTAGATATAATGGTACATCATGTACGGATTCATAAACTGCATGTAATTTATATACATCCTTCACTTAAAATGCTTGCAGAGAAACTACATTAACCGATGGAACCACATAATGTTGGAAAACTTCAACTGATGCTGGAACTTGTGAAAATAGACTATGTTCAAATGTTTTAACTTCATATAGCAATACTAAGTGTATTGAACATATCTCTACTTGCAGATTTAATGGAACCTAATGTGTAGATTAAAGAAATGATTGTTCACTTTATACAGGATTCTCTTCAGAAGCATGTAAATAAGTAACTACCAGTTCTGGTGGATTTTGTTGGATTCCAATTAGTGTATCATAACAATGTACAACAAGAGTATGTAGTAATTCGATTGAAAATGCTAGTGCTTAGACATGTTTATAACATTTATCTAGTTGTAGATTCAATGGTTAAATTTGTGTTGATAACTTAGATAGCTGTACATCATATGCAAGTTTTACTTAAGATGCTTGTTAAAATACTACAACTTCATCTGGAGAGAAGTGTTGGAAATCTTCATCTTCAGTTGGAGCTTGTGAAAGCAGGAATTGTTCAAATAATGTTATAAATCCTAATTATACTACATGTGGAAATCATTTATCAACTTGTACATTTGATGGTGTCAGTTGTTTTACTATGTAAGATACTTGTTCTTAATATACAAATATTTCTGCATCATAATGTTAAAATGTAAGAACAACTTCTGGAGGTAGATGTTGGTTAGCATATGGTTAAGGTACATGTATAGTTAGATAATGTATTCATAATACAATAGCAATGACAGATTAAGAATGTGATGTATTTTTAAGTGGATGTAGAACTTCTGGTAAAGGATGTGTTGATTCCACAGTTACTTGTTCATAATATATTGGAACAACATCAAGTTGTCTTTCTTTTGTTGGAAATTCAATAAAATGTAAAGGTGCAGATTCAAGTGGTTCATGCACAGTTAAAAATTGTTATGATAACATGGATGGTATAAATGATGTTCAATGTAATACATTTATGAATGGATGTGTAACTAGAGGTAAAGGATGTATAGCTAAAACAGAACCATGTACAAGTTATATTGGTAATTAATCTACTTGTTCGTTATTCACAGGAAATTCAAAAAAATGTTGGAATTCCAGTAATGCAACTTCAACTTAATAATGTCGAGATAGATTATGTTCAGATGATACAACATCAAATAGTGATGAATTATGTTAAGAGTTTTAAGTAGGTTGTGTTACAAAAGGTAGAGGATGTATTGATGCAACAGCCAAATGTACTTAATATATAGGTACACAAGGTGAATGTAAAATGTTTAAAGGAGAGAATGGAACTAAATAGTGTTGGAATTTAAGTACAGCTACACCATTAGTTGCTTGTGTTAATAGAGTATGTACTCATAATCTAAGTGCAATCAATGATTAAGAATGTGATACTTTTCTTAAAGGATGTATTACTAAAGGATAAGGTTGTGTATCACCTTAACCTTGTTCTTCTTTTTAAGGAACTATTAAATCATGTGCAATGTTTTCAGCAACTGATAAACCATGTAAAGGTATAAGTTCAACTACTATTTAATCTTGTGTTCCTGTAAAATGCAATGAAGCACCAAATAATTATGATACTGATGAATTATGTAATACATTTAAAGAAGGATGTGTTACTAATGGTTTTGGTTGTGTTGATGTTTTATAATGTGAAGATGTCTAAACTGAAAAAGCTTGCAAAAGTAAATCCACTTGTGTTTATGTTGGAAATTGCAGAGATTTTTAAACTGAATGTAGTGCTCTCAAATCTCAATCACTTTGTGTTAATACTCCTGTTAGTACTGCTATTGGTATGTGTGCCTGGGAAGTCAATCCTTTAACCAATATAGGACTTTGTAGAAATTGGAAATGTGAAGATGCCTCAGAAAATCTAGCAACTCATTAAGATTGTTATCAATTATACAAAACTTGTACAACCAAAGGTAAAGGATGCATCTCTATTGGCTCATGTTCATCATATGCCACAGCTGCTATATGTTCTGTTGCTAAAACTACTGATCAAGGTGGTAGTTGTGTTTGGAATCAAACCTACTGCAGATAATTAGATTGTTCTGATGCTAGTAAATAACTAACTACCGATACCAAATGTCAAGAATTTCTAAGCAAGTGTGTGACCAATGGTAAAGGATGTGTTAATGTTTAATACAAATGTGAAGAAATATTAATTAAAGAAAAATGTACTCTTGATTTTAAGGGTAATACTTGTTTATGGTTTTAATCTTAATGTATAACATATACTAAATGCACAGATATAAATGGAATCTCTTATAAATAATGTAATCAATATTCTAAAAATTGTACAAGCAATGGAAATAATTGTATTGCAATAGCACCATGTAATAAATATACAAATCCAACTAGTTGTTAAACTGGTACTAATGGATAGTGTGGTTGGGTTGCTGCTACTTTAAATAAAGCTGCCTATTGTACTTAATTCACTAAATGTAGTGATGGTACTGGAACAACAAAAGAACTTTGCTAACAATTTTCAATATTGTGTATCTCGGATGGAATTAGTTGTATAGAGAAAACAACATGTCAAGGTTATCTTACAGAAATAAGTTGTATTTCTGGTGGAACAGATGGAACTTGTTTTTGGGACAATTAAGCATGTAGATAAAGATAATGTAATGATGCCACAGTAGCTACAGCAATAGAAATCACAAGTCACTCAAAATGTAATGCTTTTTAAGCTGTTACTGCATGTACAACAGATGGAACTAAATGTGTTTAAATGGGATTATGTAATTCATATAAGGAATAAGGATGTTATTTTGGTACAGATGGAGAGTGTATTTATACATTCCCATCAGGTTAAGTTTAAGGTAAGAAATCTTGCAGATTAAAAGTCTGTTCTGATTTCAAAGATGTAACATCAGAGATGTGTAAATTACGTAATACTTAATGTATATCTAATGGATAAAATTGCATAAATAAAAGTTAATGTTCATCATATAAAACTAAAGTAGCCTGTAATTCAGGTGGAATAGATGGAGTTTGTGTATTTACACCATCTAAAAACGATCCTAATAGTGGAGATTGTGCTTTAATGACCTCATGTGAATAGGCTAATTTAGATATAATAGCATGTAAATCCAAGTTTAATACTTGTCAATTTCTAGTTTCATCATAAAATGGAGTCAATTCAACTACTTGTATTAATCATACATGTGCAACTGTTGCAAATGGATCAGTTTGTAAACCTATTTATAGCTTTGATGAAAAATCCATTACTATTTGTGTAACAACACCATCTGGTTGTGCTGTGGGTGATTCTTCTAAATTGGCAGCTTCAACTTGTTTTGATTCTACTCTCAAAACATATACTTGGAATAGTGCCACAAATCTATGTGAAAAATGTAATAATGTTGTCATACCATCAAACAATATTACAAACAGTACAAATAGTACAACAACAAACACTTTTGCATAGATTCTGTTTGTATTTCCATTATTGATTATGTTCTAATTATGATTAGTCCGCAGAAATATAAATAATTTTATATATATTCATAATTTATTATATAAAGTATGATTGAAGAGGAATTCATTTTAAATCTTTCAGAATAGTAATATATAGTTGCAGACCATTAATTCATTGCAAATGTATATTAAAACATCTTATAAATTAGTGAGTTAAGTTTTATATATATTTAGAATATAAAGTACATATACTGGTGCAAGTTTATTTTAAAGATAGAATATTTTTATTTTGATATCCTTATTAAATAATTTTCAAATAAAATAAATAAGTTAAGAAAGAATTATGGATAAAAACTTTCAAAATTGGATTAATTTTATAAATGGTCTAAAAAAATTACTTCTGCCTGATCTTCGAATGTAAAAAATTGATTGAAAATGATGAATGAAAAGATAATGATGAAATAAAATGCTAATATTAAAAGAGAATGGATAATAGTATTCACATAATTCAAATTTTTACACGCTTTGTTGCTGGAATTCTCTTTTAACTTTCATGTTTAATTGAATTTTCATCATCTTGTATTACATTAATTTCTTAATTGAAGTAAGGATGTGATAAGCATTCTCTTGCACTAGGACGATTACGAGCATCCTTCTAAAGCATCTTAATAAGTAAATCATATCCAAGAGGATTATTAATTTTTACATTAACCAAATGTGTTTCATCATATAATCCACTAATGTTTCTTTTTATGATGTCTTGAATATTCTTTGAATTACCAAAAGGGTTTTTAAGGGTTAACCTAAAAATATATAAGTTAAAAATTTTACATATTATATAGGATTATCCCAGCACTATAAATATCTACTTTCTCGTCATATGTACATTATTAAGAGAATACTTCTGGAGCAGTATAACCAGGAGTTCCACATCTATTCAATTACTATATAAATTATACCTTGGATTATAGTAGGGAATTTGTTATTTGAAACATGAAAGACCAAAATCAGCTATCTTTAAAGAATTACCATTTTAAGCATCAAGGAATAAAATATTCTAAAGTTTGATATCTCTATGTACTATATTTTGTTCATGAAGGTGTTTTAAACCTATTAAATTATTTAGATAATCAAATACCTGACAGTAAGTTGACCATAATACAAGGTATATTTATTTTATTGGTTTTCTTGTTTAGTACCTTAAATAGATCCCCTCCTTAACAATTCTCCAATATAATAGACACACTTTCACCATCTGTCACAATTTCTTCCAATTTAATTATATTTTAATGTTCTTGTTCCTTCAATAGAGATAGGATATCAGCTTCTTGTTTCAATTACCCCTAATAATAAATTTAATTTATATACAAGTCTGCTTATTGAAGCTTGGTCTTGAACATTCTTTGGAAAAGCAGCCATTTTTTCAACCATAATATTGTTTTATGTTTGAATCAATTCTAATTATAAGTATCTTTTTTTACAAATTCCAGGGGCCATCTAAGCCAGTATTCGAGGATTTTAAGATCGAAAGAAAACTTACTTTCCTTTTAGTTGATTTTAAAGTTCTTGACTATCTTTTTAATTCAAGAGGAATGAAACTTTTATTTAAGTTTCAGGATTCTCTAGGTCCATCGTATGAATTTCTTAATCTTAAATATTTACTACATTATACTTTCATCCATTTATTTACCAAAGCAGAGAATGGTATCCATCGAACCAGCTGGCAAATACACCATTTATTAGTCGTTTGGAACTGTCTTTTATTTTTCAATGAAAATACATACTTTTATCAATAATGACCCATTATTTGAAATGATAGTTACTTATTTCCGTTCTTCTTCGACGCCAATATAAAAAGCTGAGCATGAGTATTGTTGCATTCCTAAATTTTGAAGAGTGAAATAGAAAACTTTAAAAAAAATATATATTCCATTAACCATACATAAGGATTCCTTTAAACTCACATTACTAATGCTACCCCCTTCTTTAAATTTCCAAATTTCATTGTAGATATAGTAATTTAGGTGAAAAAATCATGTTTTTCATAATTTAAATCGATTTTTCGATTGTTATTTAATAATAAAAGATTTATATCCTTCTAATATATTACATTAATTAACAATCTTAGTTTCGTTATAACCAAAAAAATTATTTACATAGGCTTGTTTTTTTCTACAAATCAGAATTATGAGATTATGTAACTAAATAATTAGAAATATTTGTTAACGTTCAAATGAATTGAAATATTTTTACTTTAATTTTTTAATCTAGTTCATTAATAAAATTATTAATATTATTTTTTGAAAATATCCAGATTAACCACTAATGCCATTCAAACTTTTAAAAATAACTTAATTTATTCATTTCTTTAAATTCATAATGAAAAATTAAATTTATTCTAAGTCTTTCAAAATTAAAAAAAATAAGTTAGTTTTGACGAAATAATTATTTACAACTTCTAAGTATTTTATTCGTTGTAAATATATATATCTAAATACCATTAAATAGTGAATGAATATCAATAACTAAAGAATCTATTTTCATATGTTTTATTTGTATATTAAATTTCTGCTTTTATTAATGAAACCTAATTTTATGTTTTAAGAATTATATTCCAAATAATTCTCTGTTTTCTATAATGATTAAGGAATTATATTTAATTTAACCCTCTAATCACTAACCAAAAGCCATTAATTTTCCCGTTAATTTGCCTATTAATTAATGCATTTCCAATTTATACCTTATGAATTCTAAAATTCTATTTTATTTAATCATCCTATCTGTCTTCTACTTCAAATTATTTATAATTTCATGCAATCTTATCATTATATTCTATTTAATTCAGAAATTAATAAAGATATCAAAGTTGAGCATACCTAAAATATCTTAATTGCTGAATAATCTGATTTTGATCCAATTCTCAATTAATTATTGAAAATATATTATTTTCACATCTAGTGACTCTTGACTTTAAAATAAATATTTCCAAACTTAATCATATAGTAAAAATATCGAAGATTTTAAAGAATGCCTTTAATTACTTTAAATATTGCTTTTTAATTTTTCTCAATATTCTATAAATCATAATTATTTTGAAGTTTAATTCTTAATATTATATTAAATATAGGATTAACTTATTTGTTTAATAAATTATTAGATCTCAAGCTAATTTAAATTTTTATTTTTTATTCAAATCTAGATGATGAGGATTCTAAAAAAGAAAATTAATTTCTCAATTAAAATGCTGAAAAACAGCAACAGCTAATATAAGCATAAATTTTTGGGAATTTTATCTATCAAAAATAAATCAGAACACATTGTTAATTAGGATAATTTGTGATTTTAATTTAACAGAAACCTTTAATTTTTGCATCTTTATTGTGTTTTTTTATCTATTAAAATTAAATATTAACATATATTGTAAAGATTGAATTACTTTTTTCCTAAAAATAACCATTTTTTGAGATAATATTATTAATTAATATTAATATGACGTAAACTAAAAAATTAACTAAGAAATTGAAATAAATTAATAAAGAAAAACAAATCAGTTTAACTTGTAACCTAAAAGTAAAAATCCAATTTGAGGTCACATTTTATTAAAAGTATGAATAAAAGGTAAGGCCTTTTAAAATTTAAAAAAAATAATAATGAATGCTTCCTTAGATTAACCTGCTCATTAATTTTCTTGATGGAAAATGTAATAGAAACATTATCAATAATACGGTTTAGTATTGATTCATTAGTATAAATTATTTTTATTTCATAATTCATTTAAAGAATTTATATTTAATATTTGATCATATGTTTGGAATTGTGCCTAAGTTGTAGCAATATGTTTGTGCTTGGAATTTTTGGCCAGCCTTTATGAAAAAATTCTTTATGAGTGAGAAAGGTCCATTCACAATCTTTTTCTGGACTCCATTAGCCAAGTGGGGAATTTCAATTGCTAACATAGGAGACATGCGTAAACCTGTTGAATAAGTTAACACCCTTTAATAATGCGTTATAGCTTGGACTGGATTATTATTCACAAGGTAAATAAACTTATTATTATTTTTCAGATGGTGCTTCATTATTACACCAAGAGTTTATAGTTTAGTCATTTGCAATTTTTGCATGGCTCAAACTGGATTGTACCAGCTTTATAGAAAACAGTATTAAGTTAATTTAATTGTAGTCAATAAGGAAAGCTCTTTACAAGATGATATTAATATAAATTACAATATATATTTTAAAGTCAACTAATATAAATTTTATTAATTTTTACAAGAAATACACGTTAATTAAAAATAAAAGATTTTTTATGGTTTCAAATGATATAAAGAGGCTTTTTTGATCTTCATATTAAGTAGTTGTGAATACTAATGTACAATAATAAATTTAGGAATTATAATAGTTAATAATTTGATACGATTAAATTATGTAATTTAGAGTTTGTTTATACATAATTCTTAGATTTAGGAATAGTAAATTAATTGGTTGAAATTAAAACAAAAAATATAATTAATAACAAAAAATTGATTTTAAATTATGTTCAATTCTATTTGAGTAAACTAACAGAAGTAATGTTTTTGAATAAGTGATTTAACAGATTTAAAACGATATACGGAAAATGTTTTAAGTATTATTATTATTAATGAGAACAGTTCTTTTGGTGGTTTTACTCTTAAGTGTTGCTTCTGCTGTTACATTCAAGAATAAATTGGATTACTCAAAAAAGAGATCATTAACATCAGTAATGGCTGAAGTGGAAGCTAAGATTCAAACAAAAGCCCCATTAGATGCTATATTAAATGTTTTAAGAGATTTTAGAGATTCAGTAAATTTTGAATAAGTGAATCACGATGAGATATATTAAACTTAAGTTAGAGAATGTGAATCTGAAGATGAATTCAGAAGTAAAGAAGTTTAAGACGCCAAAAACATTCTTAGAGATTCTACAGCTTAACTAAATGTATGCTAAACATCAAAAATCAGAGCTACTAATTAATAAGAAGTGAATTAACATTAAACATTCACAGCAGAGAAACATTTGAATATGGTTTTGACAGCTGCTGAATAAGAAGCTAGTTATTTCAAGAAAAGAGGAAGAGATTATGAAGATGCTTTACATGCTATTGATGAAGCTTCAGACATTTTGGCTGCTATCTAAAGTGGATCAGGAAGTTTTGTTGAAATTAGTAGAGTTGCAAAGGTTATGCTTTAAACATCATTCAATATTAAAGAAACTATTAGGTTTGCTCCAATCCTTTATTCTTTCTCTTAATTAGCATCCTCAAAAGATTTTGATGAAACCTCACTTGAGAGAGTTGCTTAATTATTAGATACTTTAAAGTAAAATATTCATGAAGCTTACAACGATTATGCTTAATCAAATGCCTCATCAATTGCTGCTTTTAATGATTAAAAAGAAAGAATTGGCTAAACTCTTGCAAGACTTGATGCTTAAGCTGAAAGATTATAAAGTAAATTAGATCATTTAGTTTAATGTATTGGAACTAATTCTGCTATTGCTTAATAAGCATCAGGAAAACTTTAAAGAAATTAACAACTTTGGGACTAAGCAACTGCTTTATGTGCCACCTTCCAAAATGAGTACAATTTTGCTACTTAAGCCAGAAGAAATGAACTTTAATTAGTTACCTAATTGGAAGAGATGGTTGAAGATAGATTTGGTTAAGTTGAAGATGAAAATCATGAAAGAAAACTTAGAATAAGTTAAAATTGATATAAACATATAATTTATGTTAATAAAATTCATTTCCAATTTATTTTAATTAAATATTAAAAAATTTATATTAAATTTTTTGAAATTAAATTATTTATGAATTTTATAAAAAAATCCTATTACATAAAATATCATTAAAATATTCCTCTTATGAATAATACACCAGCTAATAATCAAAAGAAGATTACTAATTAAGTGAGTATTAATATTAGTAATGGCTGAAGTGAAAAGTATGATTGCCCCAAAAATCATTAGATATATTAGATATGAGATAATTTCAACTGATTTTTTATATACAAATATTTTAATTAGTGTAAAAAACATAAATTTTATTATTACTAATAATTTTAAATTGATTAATTTCAAAGTTCGTCATATGATGAAAAATCAATTTAAATGATTTATTTATTTTGCCTTTGAGAATAAAAATAATAAATTAAATGCATTAAGAATAGTAAGTTGATATATGTTCAATTGATAATGATGGAGAACGTAATGCTGTATGGAACATGATGTATTTTGAGAAATGGGGCCACTTTCCATCCAAAAATTTGTAATCACTTTATGAAAAGTTTCTTAATGATAAAAATTTTGGGGTTTTAGTTGATGAATTATTAAATCAGCTTAGAAAGGCAGGAGAAAAACTTGATAATATAACATCATAAGATATTTTAAGTGTAACATCTTAAGCTGGTAAGACAGCATCTATTGGAGCAATTGGGAAAAGTTTAAATTATTTAGTTGCTAGGGAAACAGTAAAAGCATCAATAGGTGGTGGAGTAACTTAAGGGGGGAAAAGAATGGCTATTGTAGCAATAGAATAGACTGCTACAAGAGCAGCAGCATAAGGAGGAGCAGTAGCTTTTAAAGTTTTAGGATCATTTGGAGTTGGTATAGCATCAGCAGTTGGTGAATTTGCAGCAGGAACTATAGCTGAATAATTTGGATTTAAGGATAAGAGGATAGAGAATGCTGCAGCTTTATTAGGAGCGATAGGAGCTGGAGCTTTGGCTGGTGCCTTTGTTGGAGGGCCTGTAGGTGCTGCAGCAGGAGCAGGTGTTGGTGCTGTATCTTTTGCAGTGGGATAAACATTTGGAGCTTTAGCAAGAACAGGATGGGGACCAGCTGATAATTGGGTGTATTATGAGACTCATGATGCTCATAACATGTGTTTTGGAAGTTATGCCTCTGATGATAAGATGTATTGGAAAACTTATTGTAATAAATATCCAGACGCAAATTCTAAAGGAGATTGTTTTTCAGCAGGTTAAGGATAAGATAGATCATTTCAGGTAACTGTATGGGAAGGCAATACAACCAAGGCTCATCATTAAGAAGTTTTCTATAGGGATTTGATTAAGGCATCTAGGATCAATGGAAGATTAATCATAGTTCATTGTAGAGGAGGCTTCAGCCCTTATGCTGGTTCCACAGTTATCACATATAAATCATGAAATATTAAATATATCAAAAATTATTATATATTATATATATTATTTATTTCCAAGATTTTTCTAATTTTGAAGACTTTAACTTGATTAATTAATATTTTTTTTCTATTCAGCAAACTATTTACTTATTTATTATATCTTAATTGAATTCATTTGCTATTTAAGATTAACTACATTATTTCAACACTAAATAAATTTTTACCACTAAGTCATTTTTAAAATTTTCATAATTTTTAACTAAGCCATAAATTTTTATCAATTTTTACAGTCAATCTACCACTAGAATCTCTATTCTCCTTTGAATACTTTAAATAAATTTCCACATCAAAACTTTGATAGTATTCCTCAAGCATTTATCAAGAAAGTTAATGAATTAATCATTAATTTTAACTTCAGTATCAATTTTTATTTTGGCAAAAGTATTTATAACTTTCTGAAGTTAATTCAGAAAGATCTTACTTCTCAATGAATAGTGACTTAATTTCATGACATTCTGCATTTAACTAAATTTAATTTTCTTTTACATTTTTTTAACAACATATAATAATTTAAGTTAGAGAATGTGAATCTGAAGATGAATTCAGAAGTAAAGTAGTTTAAGATGCCAAAAATATTCTTAGAGATTCTACAGCTTAACTAAAGGTATGCTAAATATCTAAGATAAGAGCTACTAATTTATAAACAACCAATTAAAAACAGAGAATAAAATAAGAAAATGATTTTAATAGCTGCTGAAGAGCCAAGTTGCTTTAAGAAGGAGGAAGAGAAAAATAAATAGGTTTCACAGAAATTTTGTCTACTATATAAAATGTATCAAAGGGAGTTTTGTTTATTAAGAAGAGCTTCAAAGGGTTTGCTTTAAACATCATTCAGCATTAAAGAAATTACTAAGTGTTAAATTTGATATAACAATATAATTCATTTTATATATGAATTTTAATAATAAAATTACTTTTACACAAAATATTATTATAATACAATACAATAATTTTTATTACGATTATGAATTAGACATCAGCTAATAATCAAAAGAAACTTAAACCTAAATTATAGTTAAATGTCAATATTACTGATGTCTAACCTGAGAGCACTCATTCATCTGATTGTTGGAAGTAATAAACAGATATATTTTTCCATGAACCTATGTAAAATTAATGTATTTATTGTTAGTGATTAGTCTTTATAATTTTTACATAATGGAAGGACAGTTGCTGATGTGGCTTAACTTAAATGTGGTAGAAAGTATTAAGAAGATAGAGTACTAAATCCTCTTAATTTAAGTTTGTTGCTATTCCTAATCTAAATCAAAATAAAGAGTCATAATTCTTTTATGCAATTTATGATGGTCATGCCGGTCATTCTGTATCTGCAATTCTCGAAAATAATCTACATAAATATTTATAAGAAGAAAACAACTTTTGTGATGATCTTGAGAAAGCAATAATAAATAGCTTTGAGAAAATGAATTAATATATACTTGATTGTCAAGAAGAAAATTAATTTCTTGGTGGTTCTACTGCTATTTGTGTTATAAATAGGCAGAAAGATCTCTATATTGTAAATTTGGGAGATTCTGCTTGTGTTCTAATTACTGAAGATAGTGAAATTTAAAAATTGAATCTAGAACATAAATTAAATAGGGAAGATGAATTCAAAAGAGTAGAACAAATAGCAACTATCTTAGATAGACAGTATTTCTAAATAATATTTAAGTTCTATACCAAGAATTAATGGAGAATTAGCAGTTACAAGAGCCTTTGGAGATAAGAAACATAGATAATCAGGTTTAATTGCTGTACCTGAAATAAAAATACATCAAATAGATTAAAAGGATAAATATTTGATATTAGCATCTGATGGTTTTTGGGATGTAAAATTGCACATTTATTTTAGATCATAAAAAATGATGAGTTAAAAAAATTGATTGAAAATTGGAATAGAAAAGAAATAGATTAATTAGCATTATATCTTTTAGACAAAGCAGCTTCCAAAAATACTCACTATAAAAAAGACAATATGACTTTAATTGTTGTAGATATCTAATCTTATTGGAAATGAATTTTAACTAAATTTTTATTGCTAATTTTATATCAACAATTATACTAATCCCTATTTAATCCTTGATGTTGATACTCAATTTTAAAATGTTTTACATTTCTATTAATTATTGAATCAAATAAATATAATTAATTTAACTTGTAATAGATTAATGAATTAAAACTCAATGATAGAAATATTATTAAATTTCAGTAATTATATGAGAATTTTCATAAGCTCATTGGAATAAATCTTAAATTTGCCTCAACATTTTTAATGACACCATCAAAATTAAGATACTTATGCAATATTTATTCATAATTATTAAAATAATTGATTATGCATTAGAATCAATTCGTTGAATAGGGTGACCCTTAAAAAGAATTTTTAGAAGTAAGTAACAAATCCAACTATTTTAGGCATTTAAAGAATTACTACATTTTTAAAACTCCAGAATTCCTAATAATAATGACTTAATGAATCAAAATTACCCTCAATTACTTTACCCACTCATTCTTCCCACTGAAATACCAAATACATTTATAGTAATTTTTTTATTTTATTATAGATAAATATGGGCCCATATTACTCTTATTTATAATAATCACAGCTGAATCCATAAGCAATTTAAGAATAAGGAGTAGTTCAAAAAATATAGTAAACTTAGTTCTAAAATCATCAAATTATCAAAGAAGAATTTTTAGATGACAACAAGTAATACAAAGGAAATTATTTGTAAAAAAAACAATAATGAATTGACCTCTAAATGAAATTTCGTAATCAAGATTATTCAATATTTTGTGTTTTTTTTACATTATTTTTTAATTAAAGATTTATAATATTTATTTCTGATAAAGTTAATTGTTTTCAAAATCTATTATATTTAATAGAATGCTTCTTTAAGACTATTAATATATTGTTCTTAAAAGCTCTAACTTTTTTTTTCTTGTATTTTTCAAAAAAAATAATGTTTGAATTTCAGGTATTTTCATCAGTTTAATTTAAATTCTACCAATAAAATATACATAAACCCAATAGTTAATTTTATGCTTGAAAAATCTAGTTTCTAAAGGTCTTATAAATCTCATAATTAGGTTAGAAATAATAAATTATAATAAAAAAATTTAATTTTTTACAAACTTTATGTCTAATGAACCATTTTAATAAAAAAGGTTTGTTTAAACAATTTTGATCTGAATAATATAATTAATCAATGAATTAATTTTAGTAAATTAATAATAATTTATTAGAAATAATCTGGTTAATAAGAAAAAAATTAATCATCAAAAGATTATGATATATAAAACAAAATTATAAAGTTCTTACAAAAGTTATCTTTTCATAATTTATTATTTTATATAATATTATTCAAATAAGTTGAGTAAAAATGTTGGGTCATTTGGACACTTAATTTTTATTTAAAAATAGTAAAAAAATTCAAAGATTTTGAATTAAATTTTAATCATCTAAATAAAAAGTTAGCTTTTAGATTTTAAGAGAATAATAATAATAAAAAAAAGAATATTTGAATTCATATTTAATTATAATTATCATTTGATTTCCTCTTTTATTTTATCTTTAAATAAACTGATTATTTTTTCTAATTTTGGTTTGATCACTACTTTACAATAGCCTTCCTTTTTATTATTAAAATAATAGTTCTAATGATAATTTTCAGCTTTATAAAATTATTAAAATTCAACAATTTCTGTAACTATGGGATTTTTATATGATCTTTATAGTTCTTTGATTAAATCAACAGCTATTAATTTTTATTATTCAGAATGATAAAAAATGATTGATCTATATTAATGTCCTTAATCATTTCCTTATCTATTTAAAGTAGTTGGATCGTGAGAATGAAAAAATACTTTTAAGAGATCATAATATTTAAGTTTTGATTCATCATAAATAATTTAAACAACTTCTGCATGTCCACTATCTCCTCTGCAAACATCTTTGTAATTAGCTGTATTCTTATTAGCTCCTCCAGCATATCCAGAATAAACTTCATTTACACCTTTTATGCTCTTGAATACAGCTTCTATGCACCAAAAACATCCTCCTCCTAAAGTAGCTTAATTAATGGTTGTCATTTTAAGAAAATTAATAATCTTAAAATTATTTATAAAAAATATATATTTTTCAAGCCCATTCATTAATAGCAATTATACTATTAATAAATGAAATAAATCTTTAACTATAAATCTAAGGATTAACGCATGAGATTTATTAGCCCTTCCTTTTTACATGGAATTTATAAAAATACTCCAACTTCTTTTTGAAAGTGAACTTTTAGGTATAGTCAATCAAACCAAAACAAAAACACTTGCTACTGTTACAATATATACGTTTTTCATTTTCGTATTTATTTTTACATACAGCAACAAGTAAAGAATAATCCATAATATTATTTTTAAGAAGGAAATCAATATCTTCTTTTAGAATATTAAATAATTTTTCTCTTTCTAGCTGTTTCAATTATATNGATTATGATATATAAAACAAAATTATAAAGTTCTTACAAAAGTTATCTTTTCATAATTTATTATTTTATATAATATTATTCAAATAAGTTGAGTAAAAATGTTGGGTCATTTGGACACTTAATTTTTATTTAAAAATAGTAAAAAAATTCAAAGATTTTGAATTAAATTTTAATCATCTAAATAAAAAGTTAGCTTTTAGATTTTAAGAGAATAATAATAATAAAAAAAAGAATATTTGAATTCATATTTAATTATAATTATCATTTGATTTCCTCTTTTATTTTATCTTTAAATAAACTGATTATTTTTTCTAATTTTGGTTTGATCACTACTTTACAATAGCCTTCCTTTTTATTATTAAAATAATAGTTCTAATGATAATTTTCAGCTTTATAAAATTATTAAAATTCAACAATTTCTGTAACTATGGGATTTTTATATGATCTTTATAGTTCTTTGATTAAATCAACAGCTATTAATTTTTATTATTCAGAATGATAAAAAATGATTGATCTATATTAATGTCCTTAATCATTTCCTTATCTATTTAAAGTAGTTGGATCGTGAGAATGAAAAAATACTTTTAAGAGATCATAATATTTAAGTTTTGATTCATCATAAATAATTTAAACAACTTCTGCATGTCCACTATCTCCTCTGCAAACATCTTTGTAATTAGCTGTATTCTTATTAGCTCCTCCAGCATATCCAGAATAAACTTCATTTACACCTTTTATGCTCTTGAATACAGCTTCTATGCACCAAAAACATCCTCCTCCTAAAGTAGCTTAATTAATGGTTGTCATTTTAAGAAAATTAATAATCTTAAAATTATTTATAAAAAATATATATTTTTCAAGCCCATTCATTAATAGCAATTATACTATTAATAAATGAAATAAATCTTTAACTATAAATCTAAGGATTAACGCATGAGATTTATTAGCCCTTCCTTTTTACATGGAATTTATAAAAATACTCCAACTTCTTTTTGAAAGTGAACTTTTAGGTATAGTCAATCAAACCAAAACAAAAACACTTGCTACTGTTACAATATATACGTTTTTCATTTTCGTATTTATTTTTACATACAGCAACAAGTAAAGAATAATCCATAATATTATTTTTAAGAAGGAAATCAATATCTTCTTTTAGAATATTAAATAATTTTTCTCTTTCTAGCTGTTTCAATTATATAAATATATCTGTAGATTTAATGAAATTTTGATCTTTTAAAACACCTTGTTAAGGTAGATATTAAGCAAAAGAACTAGTGAGATCAACAACTTGGCTTTATTTAACATTTTATTTTCTATTCACAAGGCTTCCTTTCAAATCATAAACTATTCTTTCTTTAGGTATTTGTTAAAAAACATTCTCCATTAGTAATAAATGAATCTAGGAAAACCCTTCTATACTAATAGAATACAATCCATAAAACTTTGCCAAAAATGTTTAATCTTTTATAATATACTTGTAATAATCTTCCAAAACTAATTAAATTACTTATGTAAAATACAATCTTAAATGAGCTTCAGTTCTGATTAAGTTATTGTCTTCAATACAAAAGTGTTATCATAAGTATAAAAGAAAAATGATCCACTTTTCCCTAGAGATTCTTAAGTCTTTTTGATTTGATCTTAATTTTGATCTAACCTTAAGGAATTCTAAAATATTTTCTATTAAATGCCATTTTTTTCCCTAATATCTTAAAATACTGCTGGAGCGTACTCTTAAATCAAGAATGTTAATGTTAATTCTAACGAGTAATTAATTGAACTTAATAATGGAGATTCTTAATCTATTTAAGACTCACTTTTATTTGATGAAAACTTAAACTGCTTCTTGTAAAGACACTATCGATGTAAGTCATAAATTTTTTCATCATAGCTTACAATTTTAAGGATTGAACTTAAAATGTTTGATACTGTTTCTTAGTTAGTTTATTCTTAAACCAATCTGTTGAGGGGTAATTAACATTGTTCCATAATACTATCATCAACAGTTTTACTAAGAATTTTATGAAAGTAATACTCTTTGTTTTCCTTCCATTTTTTTTTACAAAATAATGTAGCAAATAATAATATAGTTCTACTCTTGAAGTAAGGTTCTCGAAGGCGAATCCATAATAAAATTGTTGCTAAGTATTTTAATATAAATGATACGATGAATAAGCATAATGGCAAAATAAATTCTTATTAATAGTTTTTTGGTTATTCCTTATTCACTCAATAGTTCTATGATGATTGGTAAACTCCACATTATAAGCAGAGTAGAAAATAAGTACTAAATTATATATTAAAAAATAGTATACTATATGATTAAAAAATAATTTTTTCCTATTTTCTCTAACAATGATATTAATTTTCTTCATTTTATATAAGTCCTTGATTCCAACACAACATGAAATAACTAATAATACAACTATTACCAATAATTGAATTTTAAAGATTTTTGATGTATCATTTACTCCTATGTTTTTGCAACTAATATCAGCAAATTAATCTTTTTCAAAATAGTACATAACAATTGTAATTAAGCATGCTCCAAAATTATATGAAAGTTGTTTCATTTTTGTATTTAAAAAGGGTTTAGTTAATGTTAATATAAAATCTAAAGTCAGAATTGCATAATAATTTAATTGTGCTAACAATCCAAAAAATATAAGAGATTAATTTATTTTACATAAGGTTTCATCTGAAATCGTTCCTGAGCCAAACAAATAGTATTCCCTAATTTTATTATAGCTAATAAGTTTGTCTAGAAATTAAATTAGTTCTTAAAACTCAACACTATCTAAAAATAGTTAATAGCATGTTATCATCTCTAATATACCTAAATATTTATATAATTATAAAATCTTACATAAGATTAAAACTATTTATGCTGGATGATGTCTACACTTAGGAGAGTATGCATATATAATTGGTATGACTGATGCTGAGCATAATGAGAAAAAAAGTAACAATGCATATACAACTTTCCAATATTTATCTACTGAATATTCTAAATCCAAACTCATAGAATAGAGTGGAAAAAATTTATTATTATTTGATAATTAATTATAAATTTGGTATTCTTGCCTTTCAATATTAAATTTGCTAATTGTTTTCAAATTCTTGTTGTTTTTTTTCACTAGAACATTATTTTACACTAATTTATCTTAATTTCTAATAATAATTACTCCAAATAAAAAGACATATCAATTATGATTATTCAAATATGATTTATAAATTCATTAAATTAAATAATTAGAATAGTATTTACATATTCACTTTCATGTTAAAGTTTAATTGATCAAAAATCATCTTTTAATATATTTAAGGACTTGAAAGATAGTAAAATTTTATAATGTTTAAAATTTTAATATAATTAATATTTACACGCGTAAATGAGTAAAGAAAGAAAAGAGTTTGAAAAATAATTTTATGCTCTATACAAACATTATCACAAAAAA
Source organism: Paramecium sonneborni (assembly GCA_905182985.1). Lineage (NCBI taxonomy): Eukaryota > Ciliophora > Oligohymenophorea > Peniculida > Parameciidae > Paramecium > Paramecium sonneborni. The sequence continues at coordinate 506,825 of CAJJDN010000033.1, read as the reverse complement.
GATAATGGCTTTAAATTAAAGGAAGCAAATTTAAATTATTAGCGAAAGATTTAATACTTTAAAGGAGAGGATTTTATTAAATTCACAATAGTTAATTTTGAAGAAATAAAGGATTTGGTGCCTTTAACTGAAAAAAAGAAGGATGCATCTTAAATAGCAAAATATTTGTTAGAGAGCAAAATAATTATAAGAGTTGAGAGGCATAGAGATGATCCAAAGAAAAAATGGCCAAAAAAGCTGACTTTAGTTAGAGTTTTATTATTTCAATATGTGATAGGATTAATCTTTTATTGAAGATGGTTTTTACACATGGAGTATTGATGCCAATAATAAGATGAATTCAATAAAGTTGGCAGCCATATTAATAGGTGTATTTTTAATCTGCCTTTTTCCAATATGGCCTTTTTCATTTAAATATGGTATATTTAAGTTTTCAATATATTTACTAATATTTTTGATTGGATTATAAGTAATAAGATTGTTGTTGTATTCAATAATAAGATTATTTGGTTATGAATTTTGGATTTTGCCAAATATCAATGATGATGTAATATCAATTAAAATAAAATATAGTCTTATGGATTTTTAGGATCATTTCTTCCTCTATATTCAATTTAGAGATTAACTGATGGAAAATTGGAAATAGCTCTTCGATTTATAGGAATGATAGCATTCTTTGCATTAATTTTTTTAATTGTTTAGGAGCCTCATTATTTCACAAATATTTCAGATGCAACAGGATAAACTCTTGATGATGTTTTGATATGGGGTAAAGAAAAGATGGAAGGCAAATAGGTAAATTATAATATTGAAAATTAGGAACCTTTGCATAGAAGAGCTATACCAGATTTAAGTGAATTAATAAAATAAGCAGAGGAAGATTCTAGGAATACTCAAAATGAAGTTTAAAATGAAAATTTGGATATAAGGGAAACATAAAATGATTTGTGAATGTTTTAAGTAAAGTTGATAATAGGGTTATAAATTATTATTAGATTTATTTTTTTAGTTATTTTTGCAATTATATTTACTCACATATATGAAACTGTATTTAAATTTTTTATTTGAATATAATATATAAATAAAATTTATTGATAAGAAACATTATCATAAATAGTTTGGTTTCGTATGAAATATTTATTAAATTGAATTAACGATTATTATATGAAAAGATAAGATTTTTAAAATTAAGCAATAGTGATTATTTATATTTATTTAATAAATAAATTAACAGATTCATGCCTTAAGAAGACATAGTGTAAAAATTATTATAAAGAATATAAATTCTTGTAGATGAAGTTGAAACTTTAACTGCATTAGTAGATAGCAATGCTTTAGAATAATAAGAAATGAATTAAAAATATTAGAATTTAATGGATCTTTACCGATAAAAGGAACTAGAATGTGCTGAATTATAGAATAAACTTAATCAACAATTTAGTAATGTATTTAAATTGATTTAGGATTAAATGTAAAAGACCATTTACATTAGATTAGTGAAGAGAGATAACATATAAATTCTTTATTAGTATAATAAAGAAATGATATACCTGAAACTTAAAATCAAGCTTTATATCAAATGTGTCAATAGAAAACTGCAGAGAACTAATTATTGAGAAATAGACAAGATCAATAGGAATAAGAAAATGCATTTTTATATTCCGAAAACATAAGACTTAGAACATATATTCAACATGAGAAAATGTTCAGATAATTGGAGTATTATAATGGGAATTACAATCCATAAACAGTAGCACCTGGATAGAATGTTGAGATTCCCAATATAGTTTTGGATCCTATGTATGAATAGAAATACCTATAAGAATATTTGTAATCTAGACAAGTAGTTTAGTGAGGGATATTTTTGTGATAATTTTATATAAATAATAATCAGATGTTTTTGTAAGCTATGAAATTGAAAGACAATAGGTATGGTACAAAATAATAAAGATTGGAGCCTATTTAATTGAAATACAGTCCAAAAGAACCTCGTTAACATACTCCAGAAGGTTTGGCGAAGATTGGTTTGTTCAACAGTACTCAATTTCACAGAAAATAATCTATTGAGAAGCGTAAATTAAGCAGTTAAGTAGAAGGAAAAAGACCTTAATCATCTGTTTAAAGAATACCAAGGACAGCCTTTTTGAAAAATACATTTGCAGCATAATTTGTTGTAATGATAATTATAAAAACAGGTAGTTCTTTTGTGAAAATGGAAATAACGGTGCATTAGTTAGGAGGATTTTGTAAGGGAGAGGTTGGTTTGCAGAATAGTAGACAAGTTTTAAGTAAGTTATAGAAAATTATAGATAGTGTAAATTTTATTTGGAAACAATCAAATAAGGGATTTAATTATTCTACTCTTAATTAAAAGAAAGTTTGCATAAATCATTTAGAACATCATCATGAAATCTCAAATAAAAATAAATTACATGATAATCTCAAAATGCATTTTTAGAGGATAAATAAAAATATGGATGATTTTGTGCCCATAACATTCTCAATAAATCTTGATTCAACAACACTCTAATGGGATCTAAAGAAATTTGTGGATTTTTTCATTTCAATTAAGAAAGAGGGGAATCAGAAAAATGTTTGGTTATTGAAACCTCCTGATCTTAATAGAGGAAGAGGAATATAATTATTTTCTGATCTTAGGGTGTTTATAAATTAAGTAGAGGAATTCTGTAAACTTAGAAGTTTAAATTAAAAAAACAAATCATCATCTAAAGGAGCTAGAGGAGTTACCATAACATATCCTGATTCAAATGAAAGTAAACTATATAGTTTATTTAGAAAGAATCAGGTTAAGCATAAATTAGTTTTACAATAGATTAATCTACTTGTAACGATCGCATAATAGTTTTACAAAAATATTTAGAAGCACCACTTTTATATAATGGGAGAAAATTTGATTTTAGAATTTGGGTTTTAGTTGATCATACATCAAAATACTATTTTTTTAAGGAGGGGTAAAATAAATTAAATATTTTAGATATCTACGTTTAGCTAGTGAAAATTTTGATATTAATAATTTAAAATCTTTGTATATTCATTTAACAAATAATGCTGTTTAAAAGAATCATTAAAGCTATGGTAAATATGAATTGGGAAATCAATTAAGTTTTTAGGACTTGCAACATTATTTAAATTAATAGAGAAATACAAAGGTATCATCAGCTGGGATAGTTTTAAAAATGAAGGAATTAATTCACCAAACAATTTATTGTGCTGGTTCTAAATTGCGTGACAGTTGATATATGTACCTTATGTTTTAGATCGCAAGGATTTCTAATTTGAAATATTTGGATACGATTTTATGGTTGACAAAAATGGTCATATTTGGTTAATTGAAATAAATACTAATCCATGTATTGAAGAGAGCAGTCCTCTTTTATAAAAATTAATACCAAGAATGTTAAGTAAAATTATTGAACCAAATTTTAGATGACGCATTTAGATTAACAATTGATAAAATATTTTCTCCGTTCAAAACTACACAAGAGAATTTTCTTACGAATTTACACGAATACGCTATTCCTGGATATAGTGACAAAGATAACCTATGGGATTACATGGGATAAATATGATTAAAAAGTCATTAAATAATATCAATACTATATAAAATGGGATTTTTATGTTCCAAGCAAAAAGATAATCATATACATAAATAAGTTGAAACTTAGAAACAAGAGAACATTCGTTAAAGTTTAAGTACTACCAAAGAGGCAATTGACTTTGTTGAAAGTACTTCTTTGGCAAATTTGATGAGAACTAAGCCAATTAAATCTTATTTGGCTGAACAAATTGAGTAATAATAAATTTAGGTGGATTCATGTGAAATATTAGCAGATAAGATAGAAGCCAAATCTTAATTAATTATTCGTAGCTATAATCATTTTACTGAAAAAGCTTTGAAAATAAAATCGAAAGTATTAGAGTATTACAGGAATGAATATATGAATTATATTAATTCCAATCTTGATACAAATAAAAATAAAGAATTTATATAAAAAGAAACAATTTAAGTAAATTAAATATGATTTCAACTTATAGTTACTTGTTGAAACTACAGTCATACTAAATTGCTTGATGGATAAGAACTTTGATGATGAAATTGAACTATGGTGGGGAGACAATTACTTTAGTGATCGAATATAGATTCTAGCTCTTACTGATATTGATTGTTCTGATAACACAGACAATATCACTGCTCCCATTATTCAATATATCAATGCTTTAAAAAATAAAATAATTTAAGTCATTCCAGTATAAAATAATCAACCTAAATCTATTTCAAATAGTGTTGCTATAACTAATGTTCATCTAACTCAATTCTATAAAGATCTTAAGTTGGAATTTGCCAAAAAGGTCGAAGAAGAAGAAGAAATCAACTAATGAATAAAAATTATATTAATTATTCAAAGTCTTAATAATAATTCATATAATTAATTCATTATGATTGTTAGTTATCATGATTCTCATGCTGTTCACAATCAAGAATCACTTCTATATTACATACTGGACATTTTTTGTGATTTAAGAGCCATGCTTTAATACACTTCGAATGATATATATGATTGCATGGTAACTATCTATATACATTTCCAGTTAAAATTTGATCATAACAAATAGTACAACTATTCATCTATAGAATTATTAATTGTACATTTCATCCACATTGTCATTTGCTTCTTTTGTTCTTTTTGGAATCTCTTTTATTTGTTGCTTTGTCAATCCTACATTTTAATTGCTTTCAATAATAAATATATTCTTACCCAATTCTTTCTTGTAGATTTAAAATTTATTCATATGTCATATTGTCAATATTTACATTCAACTAATTTTGAGCTTATTAATTTAAATATTGCATTTCTTATACTATAGATTCATGCATTCCAAGTTGCAATAATATTTATCTAAGCTCTTCTAATTATAAAAATGGAGCATTCTATTCTATTTTCATCATTTTACATACATTAAGCATCCGTGTATCGACCATAAAAGTAATTTAAAGCATCAATAATTCTTCTCTTATACATTTTTTTCTTGTCTCTGCTGCTTCGAAATTTATTTGATACCTACTAAAGTTTAGTTTATGTATCTTTAACTCTAATCCAATAATCAGAAACAGTCTAAAATTAGTTTAAGAATTACTGAATTTGCCTTTCTCAATCTTTACTCCAATAACTCATTTTACTTCTTTAACTCTGCTATTTGATTTTAAAGTAATTTTATTTCTGAAGTCTGATCAGCTAGTCGTTATTCCAATGCTAAAATTAATTATTTAGGTACTATCTTAAGTAGAAGGCATTTAACTTAGATTATTCTTGAAATTAGGACTTAATTTAAATGTCTAGACTATTAAGATTGATATATCTAGCATACTTCTAAAAACTTATCTATTATTTCCTTTTGCATTTTTAGGTTGCTATTATTCTTTGGCAAATTAAGGAGTTTAAACTTTATGACATGATGGTGGCCTGAAAATATTACTATTATTATTCATATATTATAAAAATTATTTAAAAGCAATTTAATAATCATTACTTCTGTGCATCTTACAAAACACCTATGACTTCTACCAAGCTTTCCCGATTTTCAACTCCTTATACAATTAAGGTATGAGTCACTGGTTTACGACATAACAAACAAAGATTGCTTTTGGACAATAATTATTATGAACATTCTTAACAAAATCCCCCATGACCACAAGGCTAATTTATCATATTGCTTTCTTTCTCATAACAAATCAAACATAACTAAGGCTATTTTGGTTATCCTCTACTTGATAATTCTGGCCCCATACTTTCACTAACCTCTAATTTTAATCGAGGAGATGACAATAAGTGATCAAATCTTTTTGTTAGCTCTTCATCATAATCCTATGATGGTTACTTTTTAATATCTTAATTTTTCTTTATTTCTGAAAAACTTATAGATCTGAATTTCTTATCTTAAGACAATACTGATCCTATTTGTTACTTTATTTCATTGTTTTCTACTTTTTTCTTAAAATAAGTAGCTGATAATCTTATCATAAATTAAGGTATTTTGTTGACACTTAATTTATGAATTTATTTTATTCTATCTTTTATGTTTGTTTATTCATTGTTTTGTTCATAATTCTAGGCTTAAGAAGAATTTTCTGAGATACTTAGAAAAGAACTTGTTTTAATTACATTCTTACATCAATTCTTCTCTATTCTTTATGTAGAAACAAATTTCAAGCAAGTAATAAATTATTGTTAATATAAATCCTCCTAAATTAATTGAAGAGATCTAATAATCTAATAATAATCCTAAACCCAAAAATGTCAACAAAGATGTCGAAATAAAACCTATGAAAACTATGTTAACCCAAATACTACCATAAACTTATATTATTAAATTCTTACTTATTTATTTTTTATTCTCTAATTAATTATTGCAACACTTTATCACAAAGTCAATAAATAAACATACTTCAATTAATGTTAAAGTACCAATACTAAACCATATTATAACTAAAGTTTGCATCCAACACCAATTGATTTAATTGCTCCATTTCAAACTTAGAAAAACAATTTATAAGGATCCTATACTCTTAATTGCAGATACTAACTAACATCATATCAGAAGTACTATTTCTTATATTTATTTAGATTGATCATGTCTTTCACTCTCCACACTCTATCTACTAATCAATACAGTAATAGCTAGTATTACAAATTGTAGTATTAAAAGGGTGTAGCTGATAAAGTTGATATTTATTGGTGAAACTTCTTTATTGTATACTATCCCCAATAAATAAGTAATTAATAATGCACTTTCCATTATGGCAAAACAACAATAAGAGTTAATCCTTAATTATTAATAAATTTTAAAGTTTTACCCTTTGCTAGACAGAAGTCTTGATATCAAAAAGGCAAATTATGTTGTGCAAGCATATACGATTATTATTTTGTAATCCCATCCAAAACAGATATTTGAATTAAATAAAAAGCAAAATCCCATAAATAGAGAAACTAATAAAAATATCTTATTCAATCCAAATATTTTACAGATTATAAATCTTATTTCGCTTTCATTCTCTAAACATCTAAATCTGCAGACTATTGCATTAAACAATTTAAATTTAATCAATTATTTTATATTAAAATTTCTTAGTCACTTAAATGTTAAATAAAATTTTGTAAGAAATATTTTAATTTTCAAATCTTTTATTCTTATTAACTACATTACTTTCAAGCTTTAAATTGAGAAAATTCGTTAAAAATTTATGAATTTTCATAATTTTCAATTTTATAGATGGATTTCTAAAAACAAAATTAAATTTAAATTTGATTATCAAACTCAAATTAAAATGAACTTATATACATATCAAACTTCATTCTAAATCACCCTCATCATCATCATTTTCTTCAAGTTAACCAACATCCATTAAAACATTTTATTTCATAGTAATAAAATGGTTTAATATAAAATCGAATGGTTTATCTTATTTAATTAAATCAAGAAGATCTAAGAAGCTTTACTTTATTTGGAAAAATACTTTTTTATATATTTTTTCCTCTTTCAACTCCTACATAAGACTAGAGAATATGATTAAATAATTACTATTACCGAATTTCAAAAGTTTATTGCATAATTCAATATAATAAGCTTTTTAAAATTCAGGATCACTAAAGTAAGGAAACTATTCACATTCTTGAATAAATCTTTTCAAACTGTCTTAAATATTTCCATTCTTATATACTAAATTTTTCATTTTTTCTCTTATTTTTCGTATAATTCGATCTAAAATTGTAAAAAATGAATACACTCTATTGTTTTTAATTTGGCTAATGATAAGCATTCATCATTTTCTGAATTGCAAAAATATAAAACTGATCCTTCTCCCATTTCTTATAAATTTTATTTTGAGATTTCATTTTATAACTAAAGCAATTTCATTTTGAAATCCTAAATGCCATTAGCAATAATTTCTCTAAATTTTACAGTCTTTAAATTTAAATTTTAAAATATTTATTGAGATACCTAAGGAGATAAACATGTTTGAGTGCTATTTTTTTTAACAATTGAAAAAAATCTTATTTAAACATCATCATATCTGATTAAATGTTATAATTAAGCATGTCCACAGAATTCTCCAATAAATGTGTGATCTTATAAAATATTTTGTAAATTATCTAAGGGTTATTTTATTTATTTTAATTCTTTAAACCATTACTTTGCAATCATTTATGCAACTGTATAAGAATTACTTTAATAACATTAAGCGCTTAGATCATTTTCATTTCCAATTACAATAGTTTTATTTTTTGAAGATATGCTCCAGCTTTACATTTCTTTGCAATATGATATCTAACAATTTTCTCCATTAGCTTTTTCTGAAACATATATTTTTATTTATTTATTTTGTTTAGCTAATTCTTCAGCTCTTCCAACATTATAATAATTAATTTTTTGACAAAATTCATCACCTTTACCTTAAATATCCTCAAAATATAAATCAAAAAATTTTTTTTATCCTTTTCTTAATATTTTCCAACCTTCACCGTAGTTTATATAAGCCAATCCTCTTCTAAAATTTTAATGTATTTAATTATTTAATGCAAACAAAGTATCTTCTTCATAATGAACCTTTAATCTAACATCTCTAATTTAGAATTCCTTATCTTAGATCTTACATTCTTAAATTTAACTGTGAGTAAATTTATTATAAGTTTACAAAAAGTTTTCTAATTCTTAAAAGGATAATTGTGTTTCTGGTTCCTATCAATATATTAAATTAATACATTTGCTTTAAATTGTTATAATTCATTTATTATTGGCTTCAAATTTTTAGTTATTCTTGCTTTCTTTTGCTTCTATTGTTTATTTTGTTTCATTATAAATGATATATATTAAGCCTTTAAAAATAGAAATATTTAAATAAAAATTATTCTTTCATTAAATATTTTGATCTAATTATTCTAAGAAGCTTTTAAAAATGTTAATTTGTTCCTTTCCTTTACTTTAAATTTTATCTTTTATATCTAAATAACTTTTATCAATTAAGCTTATCAATCTTTATTAAATTTATTTTAAATTTGCATCTGGTTACGCTTTTAGAAAACTATGAAATTAATAAAAAATATACTTGGATGCTTCTTATAATAGATTAGCTGCAAATTATAAGTATTATTTTCTTCTATCTTATTCAATTGAAGTAAATTTTTAAACACTCTATTGTAATGCTTAATATGTTTTGACTGGATTTCCTTTTTAGTGTATACAATCTTTCAGTGATTCTCTAATTTATCTATGAATTTTATCTATTCCTGAATACAGAAAAACAATTTACATTCTATGGTCTTCAATTTACCAAGAGATAGACATTAATTAGAATCATTCAGAAAATATAATACAGCTCCTTCTCCCTCTTCTTCAATACTTTTAATTTTAATGATTTCTTTTAATTTATTTAGTTCATTTATCAAATTTTCTTTCGAATTTACTTAGATTTCTAACCTGCAAAAAACAGTTGGAAGTTAATATTTTTCAAATATCAATTTAGATTAATTCTAAAGTTCACAAGTTTCTAAACTATTATGTTTAACAATCGAAAAAAATTTTAAACAGATGTTATCATATTTTACTAAATGTTGGAATTTTGGATTTCCACAATATTCACCAACCAAAGTATAATTTGCTAAATCTGATTTAATCTCTATTAATTTTGGATTTTAATCAATCATCTTAAACCATTATTTAGCAATTTAAGTGACAAGATTATATTTTTAGTCAGTATACATTTTTAAGTCTTCAATACAATTACATAATATAGCAGTATTTTTAGAGCAAATAACCCACATATTTAAAGGTAAGTAATAACTTATTTAAGCATTTTCTCCATTTGCTTTTTCTTAAACTTAAATCTAAGAGATTTGATATAATTCCTTACTTTAATAGATTTCCCATTTTCTAATTCTTTATAAATTCTATGAAAAGTGAATAATGATATTTGATTATTCAGATCATTTTTTTCCTAAGTCTTTTCTTTTACTTGATCAATTATTTTTCTAATATCTATTACACTATTTACATATCAAAAAATTTCATCATTCCTTTACGAAGCAGTTCATATTAATCTTTATAACTTATTAAACTTAATCCTCTTCTAAATGTTTGATGTATGATAAAACTTGATGTTAAAATTTTATCCTCAATTTCAGGATCAACATTTAACTTTATATCAAAAATTTCAATCTATTAATTTTAGATATTATGTATTTCTCTTTTGATAAGAAATATTTCAGAAAATTCTTGGCAAATCTATAATATATCTTAAGAGTTCAATAAAACATTATCCTTTATCATATTCAAAAAGAGCTACTTAAAATTCAAATTTCTTTTGTAATTTATCTATGATTGTTTTAATTTCTTCTTTTTTTTAAGCTTTGATTTCTCTTCCATATTATTTTGTCACATATTTTTTATTATCCATTTATTTAAATATTTATTATTATTATAATTTTACATTTCATTAATCAATTGCTTGGATCTCATTCCAAACTATTTCTCTTTATTAATTTTTATCAGGAAATCCTAAATTGTGCTTTTCACAAACTCCTATAAAATTCTGTAGAGCTTCCTTACAATTATTTTAAATATCTTCAGGATTTCTTTCTCTTTAAATTGTCTTTAAAACATCAAGAGCCTCTTTTCTTAATAATTAATCGTATTATTCATCTTCATTAGTAAAAGGAACATAAAAAACTTTATCAAAAGGTAATTTATCAATCTAGATGAATTGAAAATATATTACTTAAACTTTATTAAAGAATGAAAAAAAGAATAAAACAACAGAGGCTACTTTTTCTTTACTTCCAACTAAAGTTTCATGATTTTCTCTTTTAATTGCTCTCTAAACACATGAAACCAAATATGTTATAGAAAATAAATTGTTTCCTAATGGTTTACCAATTTTAGGAATTAAACCAATTGAATTATATTTATTGAAATACTCTTAAACTATTTCTAAAGGTCCTTTCAAAGCATTTTCAGGATGATTTTTATCAAAAATTATGACAATAAATTATTATTCACAAACTACAATTTAGAGATTATGTAAATACCTTACGCTTTTTAACAAACTGCCCTAATTTCATTATCATATCTTGATCTATATTTTTTTCTTGTTTCTTAATAAGCAACTTCTTTTGAAACATTTGGATTAGCTGCAATATGTTCATTCATCAATTTTAGTGAAACTTAATCACTAGATATAATAAACAATTTTGTATTTCCTTAATGCTTTTCGTTATAATATGATTCAATGCTTTCAAATAAAACTGTTTTCCCAGATGCTGGAATAGCCATAGGAAAAAAAAGTAAGACTTTCTTAAAATTTCTAAATTCAATACCTTTTATTCCATGAATAATAAAAGAATTAATTAATAAAAAAAGTGGCTTAAAAGTGAGTCATAATTAAAAGCAAAAAAATATTTTGAAAACATTTATTTTAATACAACTACCTTATGGAACCATATTTAAAAGATTAATTTGCTGTTTAAGGAACTTTTCTATCATCTAATTGCTTTTTAATTTTAACAGAAGGCACCATGTACATTTATGAAAGTGAAAAAGCTTACAGTAATGGAGAAATTCCAACAGAAATACTCAATCTAAAAATGTTCAAAATATAAATTGCTTAAAAAGACGGTAAAGTACTTACTTTAGTTAATATAAAAAATTAAGAAAAATAATATGTCTTTTATAATAATAGAAGAGAATAAATAGATGTATATGCATTATAATATTATTTAGTGTTGGTACAATATGATAAAAAAATGGAAAGAATAATATGAATAATTCTTAAGGGATGTTAATGAACACAAAATAAATATTGTACCTTTCGAGATGATGGATTTAAAATATTCTATTGATTTAAAAAATGATTCACTTGATTCCGCATTAATTTAATAATGAATCTATTTCATCAAAATCCTTATCAAGATCATTTAATTCTTATTTAATATGCTAATTAAACTCTTATTATTTTAATTGTTCTTTTGAAATTTTTTATTCATCTTTTTGAAATTAATCTAATTCTTATTGTATTTTTTATTTCATATTTGCTGAAACTTGTTCATTTTAATCATTCTATGAGTCTTATTAAGTAATTTCTTGTTCTTGAGAAATTTAATCTAATTCTGCAAGTTAAGCTTTCCATTAAGTAAGTTTTAGCAAGATATCATCATCAAGTTGATTGAGATTGAGTTAATTTGTTGGATAGTTTTCTAAATTTTCTAATCTTTAAGCACTTTCTTATAATTTTTAAGTAACTTCTAAAGTTTTTTATTCACTAGCCATGTATTTTGGAATTTTAAGATATTCTTTCATATATTCTTGTCTAATTTTTTATAATTTCTAATTTAGATCAGCTTATTATTATAATAATTCTTCTTAACGAGTATCTTCTTCTTCTTCATCAATTTCGTAGCCACTTTTATAAATTATTTTTTTAGTTTGTTGATTTTCCATAAGTTGTTTTTTCAATTCAAGATTTTCATTTTTTTTCCATTCTCTCAAATCTTGAATAGCAGAATCAATTTCTTCCATCAAAAGTCTATTTTAAGTCGAACGTTAAGATGATGCACTCATAGTCCTCAATGTCTTAATAGAGTTAGGATTGAACATATTTTATAAGTAATGTTAATAATCAAATAAAATAATAAAATTATGGATGTCTTGGAGCAGGTCCTTTTTTCATAGTAACATATCTATCAATATAGGATTCAAGTTCTTTTTTAATTTTCTTATCGTTGGTCTTTTCTTCCGGAACATACTCTAATAGATTGGCATATTTATTATCATCTTAAAATCGTTATTTAGTTAAAATTAATGCTTGTTGAATCTTAAAAGTGTTCATCCTATAAAGATAATTAAGTAAAGAGATACTTTTCAAGAAAAAGATCATATTATTCATTGGCCTTAATAGCTTCATGAAAATAATTATCTTCTTTGCTTCTTGGTAATTATCTAATATGCTTAATAACCTAAATAAGCTATTAAATTTTATACTTTTTCTTGTTTCTCTGCTACTATCTTTTTAGTGCCAATTCTATGACCAAAAATCATATCATTGTTAGGCTGGTTTGTTTAACATTAATGTAGTTTCATTTTTTTATTTATTAAATTAGTTTATGGAATAAGATTAGATAATACTCTTATTAATTGGATTAGTTACCATAGTTCTACTTGCTATATTATACTTTATAGTGAGAAAAAAACAATAATAAATACCAAAGACTCAACTAAATAATTCAACTCATATAGAAATTACATAAATGGAATAAAAACCTTAAAAAAGCTATTAAAAAATGGCCAAAAAATAATTAGAAATAAACATACCCAATAGCTCATTTGACCCTTGATCATTTTTTTATAATATTATTAATATATATTTAACGAATACATGTCTATTACTTATCTGCCATTTCATAATCTTGCTTACTGTCCAAAATAAGTCATAGAATTTGTGTAAAATCCAAATCTCAATCTCCAAGATTTGAATCATATGATAGAATAATTGTGGATGCCAAAAAATCATCTAAAAGCAATTTAGAAAATGCAGATATTAGCATCAAGGTAAGAACAATTTTTATAGGACGACAATACTATGCAAAATTAAGATGAGGATATCCATTCTCCAAAACAAATTCTAAGTTAAATTCCATACTGAAAACTAATAAATATATTTTATAAAAAATTTAGTCATTAAATTTATATTGTCTTGGCTCATTGATTTAAATAATTAAATTACAAGAAAATCATAGTAAATTAATGAATGTANTTAGGATTGAACATATTTTATAAGTAATGTTAATAATCAAATAAAATAATAAAATTATGGATGTCTTGGAGCAGGTCCTTTTTTCATAGTAACATATCTATCAATATAGGATTCAAGTTCTTTTTTAATTTTCTTATCGTTGGTCTTTTCTTCCGGAACATACTCTAATAGATTGGCATATTTATTATCATCTTAAAATCGTTATTTAGTTAAAATTAATGCTTGTTGAATCTTAAAAGTGTTCATCCTATAAAGATAATTAAGTAAAGAGATACTTTTCAAGAAAAAGATCATATTATTCATTGGCCTTAATAGCTTCATGAAAATAATTATCTTCTTTGCTTCTTGGTAATTATCTAATATGCTTAATAACCTAAATAAGCTATTAAATTTTATACTTTTTCTTGTTTCTCTGCTACTATCTTTTTAGTGCCAATTCTATGACCAAAAATCATATCATTGTTAGGCTGGTTTGTTTAACATTAATGTAGTTTCATTTTTTTATTTATTAAATTAGTTTATGGAATAAGATTAGATAATACTCTTATTAATTGGATTAGTTACCATAGTTCTACTTGCTATATTATACTTTATAGTGAGAAAAAAACAATAATAAATACCAAAGACTCAACTAAATAATTCAACTCATATAGAAATTACATAAATGGAATAAAAACCTTAAAAAAGCTATTAAAAAATGGCCAAAAAATAATTAGAAATAAACATACCCAATAGCTCATTTGACCCTTGATCATTTTTTTATAATATTATTAATATATATTTAACGAATACATGTCTATTACTTATCTGCCATTTCATAATCTTGCTTACTGTCCAAAATAAGTCATAGAATTTGTGTAAAATCCAAATCTCAATCTCCAAGATTTGAATCATATGATAGAATAATTGTGGATGCCAAAAAATCATCTAAAAGCAATTTAGAAAATGCAGATATTAGCATCAAGGTAAGAACAATTTTTATAGGACGACAATACTATGCAAAATTAAGATGAGGATATCCATTCTCCAAAACAAATTCTAAGTTAAATTCCATACTGAAAACTAATAAATATATTTTATAAAAAATTTAGTCATTAAATTTATATTGTCTTGGCTCATTGATTTAAATAATTAAATTACAAGAAAATCATAGTAAATTAATGAATGTATACATAATCCACATTTAATTGCTATAGGCAAATCCAAAATAAATTATAAGAAATCAATAATTCATTCATTTTTCCTTCCATTTCCAGTTCTCAATCTAATCTATTTTCTATTTTTGATCTCTATCTAAAACTCAGTTTATATGAATTTGGATTTAGTTTGATTAACGAAATAAATTAATTCCAAATAGATTCATACAGTTTTAACAAAGCTCTAAATTTTTATCATAATATTTTTTATTCAATTTAACTTTTTAATCAAATCTCTTCAAACTATTTGCTCTTATAGTACATAGTACATCTGGGCTATTTAATCCTATAACCAATAACAAACCATTTTTCAAATAATTGAATTTAACACAAAATGTTATTTTACCTACTCTAACTCCTCCTTATATTTTATGTAAAATTTTATCAAATATTAAATCATCAAAACTCATCTTAAATTATTTAATAGTATTGATTATTATTTGATAATCATATACTTTATGTCTAGCTTTTATCAAACTTAATATTTAACTAAGAGAGTCTCTTTTTCATTTTATTTCCAATGTTATCTAAACCAACCGTGCTTACATTCGTTTTTAATCCATTCAAAAGAGAACATCCTTTACATTTTCTTAAATTAGAACTTAGAGTTGTTCCATTAATTATTAAATATAATCATAAATTGTACTACTGTAATTTGATTTAGTAATTTGGATCAAATATAGGATTCCCATTAAATGATTACTTTTAATCTTAAATATTTTTATCGATTCTCTTTCTTTAAGATTATGACACTGCTTATCTTATTCTCTTCTCCTAAGATATCAAATCCTAAAGTCATGTAAATGCCTGATGTACTTTCACTA
Organism: Paramecium sonneborni; assembly: GCA_905182985.1. Taxonomy (NCBI): domain Eukaryota; phylum Ciliophora; class Oligohymenophorea; order Peniculida; family Parameciidae; genus Paramecium; species Paramecium sonneborni. The sequence continues at coordinate 490,983 of CAJJDN010000033.1, read as the reverse complement.
AACGTGGATGCTCAAATTCTTTTTAATAATATGTTTCAACAGGCTTTAATTTTTTTATAACCCATTTAGGGCCTGTTCTTTATGTAATCTACTATAAATGAACACCGAATTGCTTTTCTAATACTTTATTCGCCCAACTTGATCCATAAGGATTTTTCTTTGTATCTCTGTGTACTATAAACTAGATATTACAGCTAAAGCCTACTTTTGTTTGAATTCTCTTTTTTTTCACTCTTATTTGAGATTTCTAATTTATCATGATGATTTGATTGCTTTTAACTTTCAAATTCATCATCTCCCAAAAACTGTAAGATTGTCAAGGGTTCGCTTAGTTCTGCTACATATAATTAACATTGGAAAAATAGACTATCCCTTTACTGTTTCATAATTAATAAATACTTAATATTTGATAATTCATAGATCATTCTAGGATCACGTTAAAAAATTAATTGCTTAACTTAATATCCAAGCACCAACTAACACTACCCAAAATTCAAATTTAAACAACACATTTTAGCCCGATGATGGATTCTATTACTATTGTTATTCTAAAAAGGCCATATCTTATTGAGTGACTGTGCTATCTTAGTTTGATTATTTTTCCTTAAACATAGCAATAGCATTATCTCTCTGTTATATGACATTGCCTATTGAAGCTTTCAAATCCTAAACTTCTCTTTACTACTTAATTTAATACTCTTATTGATTTTGATACTAAGCTTTTAATTTTTACAATTGGTTTTCAGTTTCGGTAATCTTATTCTACAAAGTTTAGATTGTTTTGTTATATTCCTACTCTTTTTGATCAGGCTATTATTTTTATTAAAATTAAGATTTAGCGAACTCTAAGGCTTATACTTCTCTAAGTGCTTCCTTTTATAAATCTAGTTATTGTTAATTAATCTATTAATTTAATTATGATTATTCTTGTCTTATTTTTTCTTATTTTTATTATTCTTACCTTATTTGATCTTATCTTAATTACTCTTATCTTATTTAATCTTATCTTAATTATTCTTATCTTAATTACTCTTATCTTATTTAATCTTATCTCAACTATTCTTATCTTAATTATTCTTATCTTATTTAATCTTATCTTAATTATTCTTATCTTAATTATTCTTATCTTATTTAATCTTGTCTTAATTATTCTTATCTTAATTATTCTTATCTTATTTAATCTTGTCTCAACTATTCTTATCTTAGTTATTCTTATCTTAATTATTCTTATCTTAATTATTCTTATCTTAATTACTCTTATCTCAACTATTCTTATCTTAATTATTCTTATCGTATTTAATCTTATCTCTATTAATCTTATCTTTATTATTCTTACTATTTTTATCTTATATATATTTTACAATTTTTTATTAAAGGTCAATTTATTATCTAGCTTCAGCTAATAATTTCTATTTTAACTCTTCTTCTCTCTATTAAGCTTCTTCTCTTTCCTTTAAGGATTTTTTTTTTTATTCTTCTTATTATCTTAAAAAATCTTGTTGTTATTGCAACATTTTTTATCTAGAATCGTCTTACTATTTTTTGGCAATTTCCTAAAGTTTTTCTTATTCTAATCTTTTTCTCTACTATTCTTCTTCATCATTTTATGAAAATAGTGATGAAAATTTCTAAATATCTTAAGGTGTCATTTCTGATCCAACAACATATTTAATAGATGAATAAGTGTCTTGCAAAAACTCCAGCTATAAAATTGATAATAAAACATACACTTTCGTTTTCCACTTCATCTTCAAAAACAATGTACCAAACATTATTTACTTATTTGTTTTTGACAATTTTTCCAATAATTTTAAATTTCTATACTACATCCTATTCGCTTAATCCTTCTGGTAAACCCCAAATTTTTATATAATTAGATATTTGATCCATAAAATTAATTAATATGCATAGAGATACTTTCAAATCAATATGGTCTAATTTAGATTAAGCATTAGGAGATTCTTCATTTTCCTCTTATTATGCTTCTTATCAAAGGAGAAACACTCCAAACAAATACAAATCATCAAAGAGCGAATTACTATCATTAACTGCCACAAGAGTAAGATTTGTTTGTCCAATGAATAAAAGAGATAGATTTGTTGATCTACTCTTAGAGGCTATAAGTTAAGATAACGAACTTGACAAAATAACTATAAAAAATAAAGAACGTCACTTTGGAGTTAATTTTTTGAAGTTAGAATCTATGCATTTAAAGCTTAATGCAGCTAAGGTCATAGGAGCTGAATTAAAAAATGATGAGAGATATGTAAGTTTGTACTTAGGAAACAATTAATTTGGTGATGAGGGTTTCAAGATTCTAACCACTAATCTTTCCGATAATAGATGCATCATCCATTTGGATATCAGCAAATCAGTAACTAAAACTCAAAAACCAATAGTCTATTACTCCCAAGGGATTTCGTGATGCCTTACCCCATTTGAAATCAATCTATACTCTTGTATCGTTGAATTTGTCTGGCAATCGATTAAGTAGTGTTGGAAGTAGAGCTCTATAATAATTAGTTGATGAGCATCGTAATATTCAATTCCTGAATCTCTACTCTACATTTTCTGACATTATATAAGGTGTTTTTGTGAGTTACAATTAAGGATTTAATTCATTAAAAAAGACAAATGCTATTTGTTCTTCTTTATTCTTAAATTTATAAGAGAATGAACTCAGAGACTCAGGAATAGAAGGAATAAATGAATAAATTAGTCATTGGACTATTCAAGTTCTTAATTTGAGTGATTGTTAAATTACTTCACATGGATTAAGTAGATTAGTTGATAGAATAGTCAACCATTTATATTTAGAATCCTTAATTTTATCTAAAAATAATTTTGGAATCTCAGTTAGTTGTCTATTCAAATTATTGTCACAAAATTATTGGTTATAAAAGTTGGATCTTAGTTACTGTTAAATTGTAGATTTCTCACAAATTAGTGAAGGTTTAAAAGAAAATAAAGGATTGAGATATTTAGATCTTAGTGGAAACAAAATTGGAGAAAATGCTGTGATTTTAGGTTTGCATATGTAAAAGTTAACTCATATAAAACTTAATGATTGTGATCTAAGATAAAATGTTAATGATATTTTAAAAAGATTGCATTACTCAAATCTTAAGAGTTTAGAGATCAATTAAAATAGAATTGAAGATCTAAAAGAATTAAAAACATTATTGATGAAAAATAAAGAAATAGAAAAAATTTCTTATGGTTAAAACATGATTAATTTCAAGTAACATTAAGAAATTTAAAAAATTTTAAATTTAAATATCAGATATTAATAAACTCAAATAATACCAAGATTCTAATAAGAATTATCAAAATTAGGTTAGTATGAATAAGAAAGAATGATGATTTCCAGAAAAATGCAAGAGCTTGAAAAAAAAAAGGAAGAAAAGGAATAAGAGCACTTATCACTACTTAAAAGATTAGACAAGACCAGAGTAGAATAAGAACTATTGACAAAAGTTAAGGAAAAAGAAGAAAAAGAGATGTCAAATCAATTAATTTCTATTAAATTATAAACTGAAAATTTAATTAAGCAAACATAAGAATTAAATAATGATAAACAAGAGTCAAAATAATTGTTAATAAATACTATTATCGAATAAAACTTATGCAAATAGTTAGTAGGCAAAATTGAAAAATAATAAGATAAACTTGATCAATTATTGATGAGAAAAAAATATATAATCAAGGAGTTAGAACATAAATTGCATAAATAAAATATTCTATATTAGAGATAAGTTTAGGATAATGAAAAATATTAAAAATGATCATGAATTTTTCTAATTAACAAAGACTTTTTGTCATAATAAGAAATAAGTTAAATTATTAAATTTAAATTCATAAATGAGACCATCTTAAGGAAAAAAAATAAAATAGGACGATTCCGACAATAAATTTAGAGATAAAATCTATCGTTCTATGTATCCATCTCCATGTTCTTCATAGTAAAGATTTAATTTCGAAATTGTAGTGATCCCAATAAATGGCTACAAAATAATGACATTTCATGGTTGTCTCATTCAATAGAATAGGACATTGATAAAATCTTACAAATTGCAGTCCCTTAACCTCTTAAACCATAAAATAATAGAAGAGCAAGTGCAAATGATATTAGAGAGGAGGTTGATGACAAAATAGGTAAATAAAAGAGAAATACATGGTATGTTGACACTCAACATGAAGATTAACCAAAAAATAGCAAATTGAAAATTAATATGAGTTCAATTATTTGTGAATTCCCAATTTAAAAAGTTTCGCGGTAATCAAATTCAGAACAGCCAAAAACACCAAATGGTCAAAAATCATTTATGGAAGCTATTATTTAGAAGTATTAACAACAAAATGATCAACAATAAGATGATTAATTTGAAAAAGAAAAATAGTATTTATTCTAAAATGATAAAAAATCTCAAATCTTGGATCCTCAAATTAAAGAAGATGAAATAAATGAAAATATTAAAAATGATGAACAACAAAGTATAAACTCTTCCTAATAAGAAAATATTTAAAAGAAAAAAAATCATTCAAAGCCAAAAAGGGGGGGGAGAAAAAAGAAAACTAATTAACCTTTGCCTAAAAAGAAATCAAGATAAACAAAAAAATAAGCCCGAATACTCCCGCTACCTTAAAAAACTGAAACTGAATTTTATTAAGAAAAAACAAAATAAATTAGACCATCATAAACTCTAGACTAACCGATATTCAATACATAATAAAGTTGGGCAAGAATGTCATTACGTAAAGAAGCCAAAAAATATCAGAAATATTAAACTTAAGAATTTAAAGATTTATTACGTTCATTACCAGGATGCTTTATCCATAAAAGTGAAGGAGATTTGAAAATAGATAAGATTAGACCAATGTAAAATGTAAAAAGAAAGTATTTTTAATCATTTGAAATGTGGATAAATCCTTAAGTATTGATAGGTCCAATAAATTTAAATACTTCAGTTAAATTAGTAAAAAAAATTTCTAATCTTAGCACGTAAGATTTAAAAAAGGGTATTCTGGACATGTCTTCTGTGATAGTATGCTTTCTGAAACTCTACCATTAAATTAAGTAGACGGAAAAACATTTCATAAATAAAAATTAATACTTGCTAATAATTCTGATCATGTGATAAAATTGATTTGCTGTTCAGTAAATATTACAATTAGAGGTCCTTAAAAAAGACGTAAATGAATAGTTAGTATTATAATTATCATGTTTTTTTTACATAATTTTTGTCAAATTTCTAAATATTACTTTTACTTTGATTCAAATAGATAATTTAAAAATTTATCAGTTATTTTTAGATTATAGGGATATATTTGGCAATTACATATCAATTTAATTCAATCTTAAGAGCGAATCTATTTATGTTTTAAAAATACTATGATAATGACTGAAATACTGCTTAAATTCAAAATCTAGAAAATTTCATTGAACTCAAAAATAGGTGTCATTTGTAATTATTTATTTTGTAAAAAATTTGAAGTACATGAGTATAAGACTAGAACTTTTAAGGTGGGTTAATGAAAAATGCCCATCAATGAAGGCAACAAATATTGAAAGTCTTTCAGATGGAAGACATTTCTTGTGTTTATTAAGAAAGTACTTTCCTGAAATAGAAATTCCTTAAATTAAAAAATGCTCTTCAATAATTTAAAAAATTGACTCCTTAAAACTAGTGGTTTTTTATTGTTAAAAATTAGATGCATCATTTAAAATAGATGTATTGAAAATAGCAAATAAAGAATCCACTTCAATATTAAATTTGTTAAAATTTCTAAAATCAATTCTAGATAAAACTCCAATAAAAAATACATGTATATAAGAAGAGTGTTAAACTATTTTTAAAAAAAAAGAAAAAGACAGTCATTAAATCTGTGAAGAAATTTTAGTTCCTTAAGTTTTGTAAGTCAAGGATGATGAAACCCAAACCTCAGAAATTAAAGAAGATTTAATCCCATTACATGTGTTTCAAATTTAAGTCAAAAAGCTTATGTTACGAAAATTGAAGCATCCTTATTTTGAATAAGAACTACTTGGATTGTTGGATATTGATTAGGAAGTAGCTGATATGATGTAATATTATAAATCAGCTACTTAAAAAAAAAGTAAGAATTCCAAACATACTGAATATTATTCAATACATAGTAGTAAATTTTATTAGAGAGGTGAACCTAATTTGATTGATGTAGACTATTCATTCGATCAACAATAAGCTAGTAAAAGAAGTATAGAGATTGATAATCTATTTTAAGTGAGTGATGAAAAATTGAAACCTTGATTTATCAAATTATATAAACAGAAACAAGGGACATTCTCAGTAATTAAAGTAATTTTTTAAAAACTAAATTATAAGGTTAAGAAGACTTTATATATCATTTCTATTTAATTTTCTATTTATCTCCTCTCTAGTTGTTTTATGATTTAGCTTTGTAGGAATGTTTTTCTATTGAAGCCTAATATCTAGTTCGTATTATTTCTTTCGAGTAAGATTTTTCTTTCTCGTGATTTAAATTATTTTATTTGGTATTCGAATTAATAGATACAATATTTTTTTGTTTTTTCTACTTTATATTTGGTTCTTTTAAAGATGAAATTTCTACTAATTGATCATTTTTTTACTTAATTTTCTCAAAAATTTTTGAAAATTTAGATGGATTATTTTTGGCAGTTGTATTTTTGCCTATTTATTAAATTTCTGTTGCTAAATCTTCTTACTATTTATTAGCTTTATTTTTTTCAACTTTAATAGCAAAAGCATTTGTTTCGCCTTTTGTTTTTTTACATTTTAATCTAGTAGTTTATGTTTCATTTTTGTTTGAATTTTTTGAAAAAGTTTGTTTAAATTCTTTTTGAATATTTGTTTTAACTTTTTTTTAAAGTAGTTTAAATAAAGCATTTTCTTTTTATTCTTCATAGCTTAAAGGAGTGGAAATTTAAGGTTTTTCACAACAAAAAAAACTATTTTCTTTTTCTTCGCTTTAATTTAAATTATGATTTTCTTCTTTGAAAGATAGTTAAAGAAACTATTCAAACTAGTTTTCATACTATAAATTAATATTTCCAAAATTTTAATAAATACTCATATCATCTAGCTAATTTAATTCTATTTGGTTATTATACTTATTGTTGTCATCATCATTTATAAATTAGTTTGTTAAATGCATCGATTATTAATCTTGATTGCCTTAATAATTATTTCTAATATAGTTATAAGCAGGGTCTATTTGATTTTGAAATGATTAGAAGAATTATGATTTTTATGAAATTTCTTAGCTTTCAATACATGCTTTTTTTGAAATTATATCAATATCAGATTCTAAGCCAACAGATAAATCGTTTGGATTAACTATAATATATTGTTGCTCTTTTTATCTCTTAATAAAAGCTTCATAAACTTTAGGTTTGAATCGTGCCATAAAATATTCTCTAAGATTACGCTTCTCCTTTAAATATTATGCTTTTGTTATTGTTTTTGCCTATTTAGCCTATTTTAATTTATCTAAAGATTTGCTATATAGATATTCAAGGCATACAGCTTTATGGAAAAGCATTCCAAAAATGTCTAGTTCTTTAAAACACCATAAACACTTTGCCATATTTTTTTAATAAATTTCCCTTAAATGATACTTATTTATAAAATCAATTAAGTCTTGAATTATTTTGTCAAACTTGAATTTGATAATTTTCTATTAAAAAGAATATAATAATATTAATTATTATATTGTTGAAATAAATTGATAGTTAAAATAGGCTTGAAAGCTTATAGAGTAAGAATAGTAGACAATTGGGTTGAAAATAAATGTTGGATTACATTCATTAATTTAATAATATTAGCATAGCAGTCATGTTGTCACAACCATATCCAGTTGAAGTGTCAGCAGCTAAGGAAGTATCAAGTAATTATTCCAAAATAATGGAGGGCTCTTGTTTCTCAGCCACACGTGCGGAGATGAACTCCATCACTTTATAACTGTTTTAGGTTTCGAATACACCATCGCATCCCAAAAAGAGAAAACTAAAATTAATAAATTCAATTTAGTTACCGATCATCTTTGTTTAACTTAATTTTCCTGATTTCAGGTTCTGCTATAACCATTTACTAATTAGCAGGTAATGGTTCCTGCTTAAATTCAAAATCACCAAATGCTCTGGAAACTGATAAGGTACCATTTAAACGACCTTATTCATCCACAAAACCTCCAGCATATCTAATTCGTGCCAATTCATTGCTTGGAAGGTGATCTTTAGTTAATTCAATGGTTTCGTCATCTCTCATTAACAGACATCGAGAGTCTCCTAAATTGGCCACATAAAGCATATTATCTGCTATTAATGCAACGACAGCAGTAGAACCTATAAATGTATCTTTGGGTTTATATTATAAAATATATACTTTTGATTTCATTATTTTTAATCATATCGTCCAGCTATATAAATGTGTCATGAATTGATTGCATAAAATCCATTTTTTAAAATGAGGGTTAAGAAATCAGTACATTCATGAAATTTTCAGCTAGATACTATGAAATCCCAGGGCCACCATGTCCATCAAATACTGCAAAAAGTGAAATATTTTCTATAAAATTTGGTTTCATCAGATGTGCATCTTCCATTTATAATCGCCATCCTATTCATTAATATTATTTATATACCTTGCATGGCAGTAGTATAACACGATAACTAACCACTAAACTAATATTCATGGGATTTCTAAGTATTAGGTTGGGATAAAAAGGATCCCATTTATATTATTTATAAATAATAATTAAGTGCCAACTTATCGAATTTTGCATTTGAGTTGTATAATATCAAATAATATTTTATTTGATATCATCAGTTTATGACAATTTATAATATGAAATATTATATTTTAATAATTGTCGTATTATTACACATTTGCATAAAATTCTTATATTCCTATTTCCATTTCTTGTTCATGAAATTTTTATTTTGAGTCAAGTTTTTCAATCGTTATTTTCAATAATAATTCGTTTTTCAATATATTAAAATTAATTAATTCTGAACTGAAAATTACAAAAAAATTTAACAAATGAAAAATTGATTGTTCCAATAAAATTAAGAGAGAGTTTAAATAAGTTGCAGAATCAGGAAATAAATTTTAGTATTTAACTTCTTGCTCTTTATTTTAATTTTAGTTTAGAATTAAATTTGTAAATGAAAATAATTTTTATTAATATTTAAACAAGATATTTCATAAAACTTATAAATAAGACATTAGTTCTTCTTCTTCCAGTTTAGAATCTCATCCCCTGGTGTTAGTTATGACATGGATAGGGTCTATACTATCCTTATATAATAGATAATATTCCCTTCAACCTTTTGGCTCTTTTTCCATATGTCACATGTGGACCATTTCTAGTTTGGAGAGCTAAAAGAGTTTCTTTCTTGGATCATACAGTTCAGGGTAAAAAATCTGTATGTCACTTTCTCATACTCTCCAACTCGTCGCTTTCTGAGGAGCGCACATTGTTGATTTACCTCTCTTGACAAGAATACTGGCCTAATATTAAGCAATATAATCAATGCACTGAGAATCAAGGTGGGAAGAGGATTGAAGTGAAAACTTTTTTAGTTTCAACTTGTAAAATTCTTTCTTAAGCTTGAATTAAAAATATTCTCTCATCTCTTTATAATATTTTGCTTATTACAGCTTTAGATAATTTTTATTCTTTAAATTTTAACCTAAATATTTTATAAGTGCATATGTAACACAAAATTCTTCTTTTTTTTGATTGGGTAACTTTTATGTTTGTTTTGTTTGATTAAGTTCTTATTTCTTTGATAAGGTCGAATTCAATCTAAAATTAGGAGTAAATTCAATTTGATTAGCAGGTTCTTATTATTTTTTGACATTTTATTCATAAATGAACTTAGTAATTAATGAATTCATCTTTAAAATTTAATAAAATTTTTTTTGCCATTTAGAGCATGTACTTTATTTTATCATTTATTTGCTCTTATAAAACTATCTTTCTTTTTCATAAATTATCCATTTTTAAAATTGAAGCTTTTCTTAGCTCTAATCAGTCACATTCGAAATAACAGCATTTTCTCTTATTCAGCTATGTAATAATAGAATTACTGATGTTTAATAGCTTTAAAATTAAGTTATCTTTATTTTTTTCTTATATTCTCATGGTAAATTAGAGACGAATTCTTTTGAAATTCTCATGACACTACTTCTTCTTTGAGTGTTGATTTTGAATTTTTCACTCTTATCTGATGTGACTTCAAAGGAAGTCTCTTGAAAGCATTTTTATCAATTGATAGTTTCAATAGTATCGAACTTTTAGTTGGTTTGTTTTTAGATGTTAATAATATTAAAGCATGTCATTCAGTTTGAAATTAGTGAATCTAAATATTAGAGATTAATTCTTGTTTTGTGATTTAAGCAATTTTTTTATTATTTAATGAAGCCTTTCTAATTAGTTAGAAATTATAAGATTATGAATCATTTATATTTATATTGATGTTAAATATTAATAAATATTAAAGTATAAGATTACCAAAATATTTAATATGAAAATTATATAAATTATCTCATTCATCTTGATCGCTATTTTCAGCTGATGATTCTTAATGGCTTTCTGATGATGTAGTCTAAGGGAGTTAATTTTCTTAAGTTATTATAGAAACTTACAAGAGGCGCTAAATTTATTTTATTTTAAAATTAAAGGGTATGTGGCAATTTTTTGTATTTAGTCAGGATTGGTAAATAATTTAATATTTGGTTGTGTTTATAATTTGTTCTGAAAGTTAGGAGTTTGTGGTTATGTAATTCGTTCAGAATCATTGATTTGATATTATTTGGCTTATTCTGAATCTTATACCAAAGATAACTCGTCATCTTTATCAAATTATGCTGGAGGAGGTTGAATTTTGACAATTTTTCTGATATGATCCTCCACATCAGATTATCTGTTAATTAAGGAATGGATTTAATTTTATTGATAAGCCTTTTTCATATCAGGAGTAGAAGGTATATATTTTTTGGTAACTTAATTCTATTATCGATTCTTATTCTACTTATTTTTGAAGAAATTATTCATGACAACTTAAGATCCAATGAATCCAATTCCCATACCTAGAAAAGTGTAAAATATTGGGTCCATATAAAAATATAAATATAAATTAAATTATTGGTCGAAGAAAGGAAATAACTGAATAATGGAAATATTGTATACGTGTTTATATTGTAAAATCATTTTTTGGCTTTGTTGGTTTTAGCAGCACCTTTTTATGCTTTTTATTAAGCTTTGACTTCTGCTTTTTATGCTACTTTTTAAGCTGTAGCAGGTTTCTTCTTTTAAGCTTCAATTTACTTTTACTTTCTATCTTTAATCTCTCTAGCTGCTTATTCAGCTTATGCCTTTCTAGTTTCTAGATTTCATTAGAAATATGTATTACTATCATCTTCCTTTCTTCTTCTTCTGATTTCTTCTAATGAAATACCAACAATTGCTCTTTGTACTTTAAGATTTCTAATTCTTCTCTTTTTAGCTCCTTCATCTGTCTTAATTTTCTTATTTAATCTTCTCCAAGCAACAGTCCATTAAATTTCTTATGATTTAATCTTAATTATGATGATAATTATTCATTTACTTTTCTTGCACTAAAAGCTCTACTCTTTTAATTCAAGTAATAGAAGAGTCTGCCATCTTTGGCAACGAATCTTCTTCCATGTCCAGGATAGATTCTCCATTCACTAAAAGAGCACAAATCTGTTTTGATAACCATTATTTAAAAAATATTTAAATCTTAATTTTCATTCCATTACAGAGTGTTTTAATGTTTTATCTTCAGGATCTTCAATCTCCCCAGTCCATTTTTTTATTTTTAATTTTCCTTATAATTCATTAACAACATCTTATTTCTCTTCTTATGGTTCATCAAGCTTTTCTAATTATCCTAATTTTTCTTCTATCTCCTCTAATTTTGCTAATTCTATCATTTATTTAACCTATTTGTCTTCATCCACTTCTTCTTATTCTTCTTTATGTTCTATTTATTCTGTCAATTTCTCTATAAGTTCATTCTATTTAAGTAAAGCATTCAAATCTTCAACCAAATCTAATTCTTCAATCTCATTATCCTATAATCCTACATATGTTAATCCAATATCTTCTCTTTCTAATACATTTATAAATTCAAATATGGATTTATCTGTTAAATGATTATTCCATAATTATAATTTCTTTAAATATTTCAAACTTGGCCATAATATTGATGCTGCACTATCAGAAAATCCTGTATTTCCTAAATTAAGATCTTCCAATGTTTTATTTTTTTTCAAACAAATAGCCACTTATTTAATTGTTACCAATTCCATTCCTATATCGTTTAAATATAAGATTTTGATAGTCTTATTTTTTTTCAAGGCCTAAAAAAATGGAACCAAAGATTTAGATGTCAATGGATTATTACCAAAATGAACTACAGTCAAATTAGGTAAACTGTTTGTTGCTAACAAAGTTGAAAAACATATCAATCCTATAATATTTAATATTTCATTACCATAATCTGAAATATTATTTGCTGGCACTTACAATTATTACAAATTTTTTAATTCTGGCAGTGCATAACATAATTAAATGAAAGTTGAATCATCAATTGAACAAGAACTCATACTCAATATTTTCAATTATTTGAAACAGCTTGAAATCTCAATCAAACCTTAAATACCTATCTAATAATATTATATCATTATTTTTCTACTTCTGTAATTTCATTATTTCCAATATAAATTTCTTTAATTTTATCATGCCATTGCAATCCTGTCAACATGTCAATAAATCCTCTGTCACTTATTGAATTAGCTCCTATATGAAACACTGTTAATTCTGCTTAACACTCATGAAGATACAATGCTATCTTTTATATTTGAATAGCTCTTTACAGTCAAAGCATCTAGATCATCTAATTTCTTTGCACTTACATCTAAAAACTTTCCACAACTTCTCAATTCCTCTAATAACCATTGTTTACGTTTTTCAACCTTTTCTTCAAATTCCTTTTTAAATTATTCCTCATCTATTTCTTTATCATTTTGATCCATTTATAAATAATAATAATAATTTTTGTAACTTAAATACACCAAATATATGATCTATACAAAATCAATGCAGATTATTTAAAAATTGATTTTTTTAATCAAACTGAGCTATTCATCTATTTATAATAAAATCAAATATATAAATAATATGACATCTTTAGTTTTATATAAACATAAATATTTTTTAAAATGTAGAACCATTAAGATATTACGAAAGTTTATACATTTGAAAAGACTTTAGGAGAGTAAATACTGAATTTTTATAATTATAGAGGTGCCTTTGGAGTAGTAAAGAGAGCAAAAAAGAAGTCAAATGGAGAAATGTATGCTGTAAAAATCATCAATAAGTATTTTGCTAAGTGATTATCAAATAGAGATAATTTATCGAATGAAGATTTATAAGCTTTGTAAACTGAAGTAGAAATACTAACATAAGTATGATATAATGTTTTACTGTTTAGATTGATCATCCAAATGTTGTTAAACTCTATGAAATTTATGAGGATGACACTAATTTTTATATGGTATTAGAGTTGATGACAGGAGGGGAAGTAAAAATATGAGTTAAAAAATTACTTTCTTAGCTTTTTGAAAGAATAGTTGAAAAAGATCATTTTAGTGAAAAAGAGGCTGCTGCTACATTGAGACCAATAATTGATGCTTTATCTTATTGTCACAAGATGGGAATTGCACATAGAGATTTGAAACCTGAAAATCTATTATATTCGAGCAGAGATCCTGGAGCATTATTAAAAGTAGGGGATTTTGGACTTGCTCGTTTTATTGCAAATGATGAAGTTATGATGACTTAATGTGGTACTCCTGGATATGTAGCTCCAGAAATACTTTCAGGACATGGATATTCAGAGGCAATTGATTTTTGGTCAGTTGGTGTCATACTTTATATTATGTATATATTGTATCATAACGAATAGGTTATGTGGATTTCCACCTTTTTATGATGAAGATAATGATAAACTATTTAAAATAATAAAATCTGGATAGTTCTCTTTTCCATCTCCATATTGGGATAGTATTAGTAACGAAGGTAAGAAAAATAGAGAAATATTATTAAAGCTAAAGATCTCATAAAAGGACTTTTAACAGTAGATCCTGCGAAGAGATTTGGAACTGAAAAAATTCTAAAACATCCTTGGTTGGTGAACAATACAGCAAAATCAATTCCAAATATTTAAAATAAGATGAGAGAATTTTATGGAAGTGCAACAATGAAGGTAGATTTTTGAAATGATTAATTTATAGAAAATGGGTAACTTTGTTAAGCTAGCTCAAAGATGGGGTAAATTATCATAGATAAAAAAGAAGTGATTAATAATATCATCAAAATAATATATGATAATTTTATATTTATATTTCTGATAAAGACTGAGAAATTTAGGATTTTAATTACAGCAGAAAATAATGCTGATAGAAAAATATAATTAATAATGAGTTTTGCCAAAGGATTTTAATTGTTGCCAGTGGGTTTAATAAAAACAGAGGAAGCATTTACGGGAATGCTTTATACATCTTAGAATACATAAACTTAAATAAAGCAGAGACATAATATATAAGGAGAACTATTGATATAGATTAATGGTTATATATTTAAATTAGAGGGAGTAAGGAATAATATAAATAAAAAAGGAAAAAGGCTATAAAGATGATACAGTAGCAGGAAGCAAATATATAAGATAATTGTTGAGAATGTCTTTTACAGATAAGATTGACGTGGCAGTATTTACACTGCCAAAAGATAAAGAGTATAGATTGGGAGTTTTAGATATTGAATTAGATATAGTTTAATAGTAAGGGAGTATGGACAAAGTGGAATTGGATTCAGAAGAGTTAGCACCATTTTTGAAAAGAGCATATTCAGGTTTGTTCTTTAGGAAAGATCAAATCCAGTTATTTTCATATGTGGGAAATATTTACTTATTTAAAGTATATAAATTGATTTAAATTGATAGGTTACTCGTACAGATGTATTGAGTGTCGGAGTAGAATCATAATAAGTAAAATTTACATAAGGAGGAATGTTAGTTGATGTGACAGAAATAGAATTTAGTATTAGATAGGGAGTAAATCAATTGAAAATGAAGAATGCATCAACATAAACAGCAAGTATTTTTAGAGAAGATTTTTCATTTGATAAATTGGGAGTAGGTGGATTAGATAAAGAATTAGCAAATATATTTAGAAGAGCATTTTCATCAAGAAGATTTCCATAAGCATTTCTTGAGAAATATGGTATTAAACATGTAAAGGGTTTATTATTGTATGGTCCTCCAGGAACAGGTAAGACATTAATTGCAAGATAACTGGCTAAAGTATTAAAGGCTAGACCACCTAAGATAGTAAATGGGCCTGAGATATTTAGTAAATTTGTAGGAGAAGCAGAAGAGAATGTTAGAAAGTTATTTGCTGAAGCAATAGCAGATTAAGATACAAAAGGAGATTAAAGTGATTTACATATAATAGTATTTGATGAGATGGATGCAATATGTAAATAAAGAGGATCAATAAATTCTGGAACAGGTGCTTATGATAATGTTGTTAATTAATTATTATCTATGATTGATGGAGTTAATTCACTTAATAATATTTTAGTGATAGGTATGACTAATAGAAAAGATTTAATTGACGAAGCTGTTTTAAGACCTGGTAGATTTGAAGTTCATATTGAAGTAGGATTACCAGATGAATAAGGTAGATAATAGATTTTAAATATTCATACTGAAAATCTTAGGAAAAGTGAAGCACTTGATAAAGATGTAAATCTAGAAGAATTAGCTACAATTACTAAAAATTATACAGGTGCTGAAATTGAGGCAGTTGTTAAATCAGCATCATCTTTTGCATTTTAAAGAATGTAGAATATATTTGATTTTTAAAAGAAATTAAATAAATAAGATGAACTTAAAGTTAAGAGAAGTGATTTTATGAATGCATTAGATGAAGTTAAACCTTAATTTGGTATTGATTCAAATAAATTTGATTTACTTCTTAAAAATAGATTAATTGATTTTGGTGATGAATTTAGAAAACTATAAAAAATATTAAGAAATACTATAGATTAAACTAGATTTGGTAAAAATTCCCAATTAAATTCTGTTTTATTGGAAGGAGATTAAGGTTCTGGTAAAACTAGTGTTGCAGCTTGGCTTGCAGTTGAATGTGGATTTCCTTATGTTAAATTAATATCTCCTGAAACATTTATTGGATTGACTGAAGGTGCTATAATCAATCAAATGGTTAGAATCTTTAATGATGCTTACAAATCATCCCTTTCTTGCATTCTTATTGATAATATTGAAAGACTTATAGAATATGTAGATATTGGACCTAGATTTTCAAATGCTATCCTTTAAGCTTTGTTAGTACTCATTAAAAGGTTACCTGATAAAGTAATTAATATTTATTATATAATTTTTAGTCTTAATGCAGATTACTCCTTATTGGAACTACATCATAATATCATATTATGAAATAACTAGAAGTTGTCTCTTGTTTCAATGTTGCTTTTAAAGTACCCAATCTAATTAAACCTGATGAAATTAGATTAGTCATTTAAGATTATCTAACCACATCCCCTTAATCATAAAATAAACTTTAATTAACCTAATAGTAAGAATTATAAATTAATACAATTGCATCACAAATCAAGGACATTCCTATCAAAAGATTATTAATGCTACTTGATATGGTTGGAGCCTAAGAAAAAGGTTTGAATGTAGACGAATTCATGATATGCTACACTACTGTTATGATGAATCATCTTTGAGTATTTTATTTTATCCAGATTTATATATAACATTTATTCTTATATTTATTAATACTTTCTTCAATTATTAATTGCAGTTACTTTATAGAATCACTCAATAAAATCATTTGCGAATAACTTTGGACTTTATCTTTTTTTTATATCATGCTACATTTGTAATAATTTAATGAGGTTTTGATCCATCAAAGAAACAAGTTTATTTGTTATTGGATCATCCAAATTCTCTAACAGCTAATCCAAAACCTATTAAGCTTCTATAGATTTTTCTTTTAATCCTTTATATGGTCTTAACAATGAAGAATATTGCGAATTCTCTCCTTATTATTAAACTAATGGATCAAGGCTAATTAAAGGTTTTGGAAGAAAATCAAACAACTTTACTTATTCTTTAGAAAGCAAGATCATTTTTAATTTATCAATTTCTTATAACTTGTCTATAATAAATAGTATATCAAGACATTTATCAAGTTTTTAGATTGAATAATTTAATTGCTTGTACTTTCCTTACTTCTCACTTAAAAATATTAAATATATTATTACCCACACTTTAAATATTTCATATAATCAAATGGATTAAATTGCAATTTTAATGATGCTACGCTAAAGAATTTTCTTAAGGCAGTATTTATTCCTTTTTAGAGTATTTTATCATTTTCAGGTGAATTAGTAAAATTTTAAGAGGACTTCTCAGTCTAAGGAGATTTTATTGGTTCTGTTTTTTAATTTTTTCCTTTAATTCTGCCTTTTGGAAATCTTGTACTTGTTTTTGATTTAAATGAATTCAACATTATAGAGATGTCATTTTCATTTGTCTAAATATTTTCTTAATAAGAATTTAATTTCTCAAACATTTTATTTTCATTTTCATCTGAATCGATTTATTTTTAACCTTCAAAATTAAATAAACTATTTATAATTTCCATTTTAAATGACATTTAAGAAAATGGTTTAACAATAATTGAAAATACAAGCATCAATAATTCCCATAAACCTCCTGCTTAAGCCAATATATCTTATAACTTAGGATAAATTCTATAACTAATATTCTCCGTATTTGATAATCTAATCGAAACCGTTGCCAATGATTCATCACTGTTAAAATCAATTATCTCTTAACTTTTTTAATATCTTATAGTAGAATCCTTCCTAACCAATTCATCTAGTAATCCCTCCTCAGTCAATGTAGTGATTGGTTACATAAATATCGTAATATCTTTCATCACTTAACTTGATATTGTTGTTTAAATATCCTCAACCTTTGCAACATTTGGTTATTCATAATTCCTTAAATCAATATTGTAAGAAGATATTTAAAATTATATGTAATTTCTTCTTAATTTTTATTAAATCTCCTCTTTTGACTTGCATTTCATATTTTCACCTATTTTCATAATCAAAACTACTATTACTTGTATCATTTACACATAATTAGAAATTTATATATATATAAGTATAGCTATCCTAATCAGGTGTACCACTCAAACTCAACTCTTAAATTTTCTACCAATCTACACAATAAGTATTATTAAAATCAACATTATCCAATTATTCCTCAATCTCTTAAAAAGTTACACCTATTTTCGCACATGTCGTAAGGGGAATCTCTGTTTTTTTAATATTTGAAATTGTTCTATTATTAACACTTCTAATTATATTTTATTTTACTTTCTTTAAACTTTATTAACCAAAACAGCATTAACTTTGTAAACTGTTTCATCTATGTAATTTGTCTAATTATCACTCTGAAAAGCAAATTATAAAGTGAAATTATCCGAAATCAATGGATAATTAGGAATCTCATCATAATAAACCTCTGAATAAAGAGTTTGGAATTCTTTTCTCCTTCCTAATTATACAAATTTGTTAACAATGTATGTTATTATGCATCCAAATAATAATAATGTCATCAATGCTCCAAATAAAGAATGATGTAAGCGCTACCTTTAAATCATTAATTGAACAGGGGTACCAAAGATGTCAATTTTTTTTATTTAACGTTGGATTCGCTTTATTTTATTTTTTTTCATCAAGAATATTTAAATTTATATTATATACAATATTTTTGATTCGTTTAATTTATTTTCATTACTTAATTCACATTAATTTTAATATCGTTCAAAATTCTTAAAAGTTATGGTGAAACTATTTTTATTTTGATTTACCAAAAATTTTGCTAATAAAATAAATATCGATTTTTATTGAAAGTTATTCTAATTAAAAAATTTATTTATGATAATTTTTGATTAAATGCAAAATAAATCCTTCATTAAATAATTTAAGAATTTTATGAATTATTATGAGATTTATAAATACATAGAATTTAAATTTAGAAAACGAAATAGAATTTTTACTATAATTTAAAATTTGATGGCAAAAACAGATAATTGTTCATTTTAATATAAAATAAATATAAATAAGAAAATAATTTAAGTAAATCGGAATAAAATAATTCAATAAAAAAAAGGGAACAACTAAAAATTCTTTAGAAGCATAAATATGAGAGGAGAATTACTACAAAATAATTTTTTGGAGAAGTCTATATTAGTAACAAGTGTTTGAATTTAACGTCTATTTATATTATTTGAATTATTCTTAATTATTTTTTATATTGTCACAATTTAACTTTTTTCACAGACTCTGAGCCATCTTGAACTTCATCTTCTTCATTTTTCATTTTCTTTTTTTATGAGTCCTATTAAATTTTAGATTTATCCACATATGTATTTTTGATAGGAGAACGTCCCATAGAATTATTTTCCTTCTCTTTATCGAGTACTTTGACTAGAGAAATAACTCTATTTTTTAGTTCATTTTCACTTTTGCATTTAAAAGCATGATCAAATCTGAACATAGGTTCTTTTCGAATAGATTATTTTAGTAAAGTCCAATTTCCATATCCAACTTCATTTGTCATATAAATTAGATATTTATCATTTTCAAGACTAAAGTATTTACTTTTGAATTTGTTATATAATTGTGGAGTGAAAACAAGTTCATATTTAGGTTGATGAAAATGTTTGCATTTTTCTTCGATTAATTTTTAACCATTAGTTTTTTATTCAATTAATTTTTATCCTCTTTCAATTTGTTTAACAATTTTATCTTTTTCACTTAGACCGTCAATTCTCTCCCAAAAAGCTTAAGCATATGATTTAACTTCATCTATTGTTTTTGTTTTAATAAATTCTTAAATTTTCTCAAATGCTTCTTTGCCATACTTTTCATTAGCAGTAATAAAATCAGAAAACTCTTGTTTATTCCAATTTTTAAATCCTGTTTCAAGTAATTATTTTAATTCTTATCTTTCTTCTTAAGTGAGTCCTCCAAAATCAATATTTTCTTCATTATCATTCCCTTTCTTTTGTGTTTTCTATATAGCTAAATAATCTTCTTCTTTTTACAATAAATATTACAATCTATCCTTATTTTCATATAAATGATGTTCAGATAATTTGATTTATTTTCCTTATATTTTTTTAGAATTACCACCAAGCATCATAGCTCTTTTATCTCTATTTCTAGTTTTATTTTCTTAGAAAAGATGATTAGCTAATGCATCTTCAAGGGCATCTTCGTCCATTTTATTTTATTTTTCTTCATTAAAATAATCAAAAATATTAATTTATCCTAATCCAAGATCAAGAGATTACATTTTATCTTTAAAACTTTCAAATTTCTTCTCAATTCTTTCATTCATTTATTGAGTTAATTATTCACCTCTTTTAAGTAGAATATCAATATCTTCATCTTTGATGTCATCTCCATCTAATTTAAAGATTTAAGAGGCTCCATGAGTAGTTAATTCTTTTAAATCTTCTTTTGATAGTAATTTTCCACTTTATTTTTATGATAAACGACCTTATTAAATCATTAAGGAATCCCATCTTAATTTAATTTATTATCTTTCAATAATTTTTTCTTCAATTGTATGTTCACAAGCCATTCTATAAACCATAACTCTATTTTTTTATCCTATTCTATGAGCTCTATCCATAGCTTACATATCCATTTGAGGATTAAAATCAGAATCATAAATAATAACAGTATCTGCAGTGGCTAAATTGATACCTAGACCACCAGCTCTGGTAGAAAGAAGGAAAATGAACTTTTTACTATCAGGCTAAGTGAATTCAGCAATTTAATCATCTCTTTATTAGATTTCAGTTTCTCCATCTATTCTACAATAATCATATTTTCTATAATTGCAATAATCTTCAAGAATATTGAGCATCATTGTAAATTATGAAAATATTAATATCTGATGTGTACCATCACTTAATTTCTTTAAAAATATATCAAGTACTCTCATTTTACCAGCAACTTCTACTAAATGTTCTCCAAGTGGTGGCAATGATTTGTCCTCAACTTCAGGGAATAAATATGGATGAAGGCATATTTTACGAAGTTACATTAATTTATTCATATAGAACCCTTTATCATCTCCTTCATGAGGATTGTTATGCAATAAAATATTCTAATACATTTACTTTTAGAGATTTGTCATTTTTATGAAAAGATGAATTTCTTATTTTGGTGGAAGAATTCTTTCAACTTCTGCTTTTGTTCTCCTTAACATAAAGGGTCTAAGAATTTTTTAAAATTTCTAAACCATTTCAAGATTTCTTTATTCCAATTCTTCTTATTTGATTGTTTCATTTCCTTCTTTCAACTTTGCTTCAGTATTAACTTCAAACCATTTATCAAATACTTCAGAAGAATCAAATAAATCTGGTAAAAGATAATTCAATAAACTCCATAATTCATGAGGTGTATTTTAGAGTGGAGTACCAGTTAATAATAGTTTATAATTTGTCTTTATTTTACGAAGATTTTAACTAATTATTGCATCCTCATTCTTTATTTTATGAGCTTCATCAATAATGATATATTTGTATTAAAATCTTCGAATATGTTTCAAACAAATATTTACTCCTTCATAACTTGTTAAACATACATCGAATTTTCCAGGTTAAAAAAACTTATTGATAATATCCTCTCTTTCTTCTTTTACTGCTATTAACTTAACTACTCTTGCACATGGTAACCATTTCTTGAATTCTCTCATCCAATTACCTAAAGTTGATTTTGGAGCCACAATTAAATGTGGTCCACTAAACTTTTTGTATTCTTTTAGAAATGCTATAAATCCTATTGTTTAAATAGTTTTGCCTAAACCCATTTCATCCGCCAAAATACCATTAATTCCTTCCTCAAATAATGAAATCATCCAATTCACACCTGTCATTTAATACTGCTTTAATTATCCTCCTCTCAAAATTGTAGGTTGTTTATCAAGTACAGTTGGCGCATCATCAAGATCTTCTTCCTCACTTGATTCATTTATGACTTGTCTATGTTTACCTCTCTGTTATGTTAATGCCTTTTATTTTTACTCCTAGGTTCGCTTATGTCGATGCAAGAGAAACATTGCATACTTCTCTGCATTTTCTAATAATGTATTTATCTTAGATTCAATGTTGTCAAATTTAATCTATGAATAATCATAAATTCATTTAAATACATTTGTATTAAGTCTGCTTGTCTATTTAATTGAACTCATGAATGTTTTCTTGTCTTATTCTAATTTCTTTATTCTTTCTTCCTCCTCTTTAATTTTTTCATCATCATCACTTCCAACCTCCTCCTATATCACATCGTTTTCATTTTCACTTGAAATACTCATTAAATTAAATTATGATTTTAAGAGGCATCAATTAACCATTTAATCATCAAATTATTTGATCCTCAATTTAATGAAAAAATATAAAAAACTACTTAAACCCTTTCGATCTCTTGATCTCTTCACTAAACCAGTATCCTTACTAATAAAAGATCAAGAGCGTCACAAAACCTATTGTGGTGCATTTCTTACAATTATCATAATATCAATGATGAGTGTCCTCTTATTCATGAATTTCTTCAATTTAGATAAAAATCCTCGTTCTTATCAATATTAGATCTATCATTAAACATTAAACTGTACTTAGTTTATAAATTTTACAATGCAAATAACTGGAGTGGATGAACAAAACTTAGATGTCAAAACTTCAGATGGTCCACTTTAAAGGAGTTAGGATATATATCAATATGCTTAAAATGTTAGTTTATATGAAACAGATTAAAGAGTATAATATGTTATCGTAGAGATATATCTCAAAGATGTGAGTCAAGTACAAAAATCAGTGAAAAGTCTTGATTTTTCGTTTGAAATACCAACTTTTTATTATGATTTATAAGATGTTAAAGATCCTGTAAAAATAAGAATGGAGAAAATAGATACTACTTTAAGTCCAAATATTCAAAAAAGAATTGATATTTACATGAGTCCTCTTACAGTAATTTCAGATAGTGGAATGGTATTAAAAGATGAGACAAAGTAAAGTTTATTAGCATATTAATATCATAAAGAATCATACGAATTTGAGAATCCATAGATGCTGCTTCATTTAAGAATACGTTTGGATAAAACTGAATTTGTTTAATACAGATCATATCCTAAATTATAATAAATTCTTGGAGAAGCTGGTGGTTTATGGAATGTCATATTTACATTAGCAATGTTTTTATAATTACCATTCAGCAATTTATCTTATCGATTGTAAATAGTGAATTCACTATTTAATTTTTCCAATGAAGATGATACAACAACTGATAATGATAGGATGTAGGTTGTAAATGATAAATTTATTGAGAAAGTTTCAATTCCATAATAGATAGATAAGAAAATTCCATTATGTTATAGTGAAGTGAATCTTCCAATAGGACCTGTGTTGAAAAAGTAAAAATCTTGGAGTCAATTAAACTAAATGAATATAAAAAAAAGATTATATAGTATTTAAAGAAAGAGTCAATTGATTACAGAGGCTGATACTGATAATTAGAAGGCACATATAACAAATGAGATATCTGCATCAATTAAAAGATTTTTCAGAGTAGTTACCAAAAAGCTACATTTAAATTTCTTAGAATATATAACCTTTCAATTTCCAAGAGGAAAGAATAATAACAATATTAAGTAGGAGTAATTCGATTTTGCGGTTAATCGGATTCTAAAGTCTCTTGATATTTTGTACATTATCAATAAATTACATGAAATTGATAAATTAAAATACATTTTATTGAATAAAGCTTAGATAAAGATGTTTGATTATTTACCTAAACCATTTATAGGATCAGACCCAGAAGATATATCAGATGATAATTTCTGTTCACTTTTGAAACCAGCGAAGACTCCTTATTAGAAGGCATTGGAGGCTTAACAAGCATTTAAAGAGATTATTACTAATTATTAAGATCCAATAAATCAAAAATTGATAAACAGTATGGATGAACCTATCATAGATTTAATGAAATTATAGTTGAATTAAGATATTTAAATTTTAGACACATCAGTGATTAATTAATTAGTTCAGAGTGCGGAATACAAATTAGATACAGAAAGATAATGATTATACAGAGTGAATATATTTTATCTATCAATTTTGATTTCCCAGATTAATTTCTCCTTCTGCATATTTTTAATTCATTTTATCCGTAATTAATTTCTCATAAAATATGATTGTGATTCCTACAATAATGTTAATGATTAAAATTTATATTTTAAAATCTGTTGGAAACTCTACTTCTAAATTTAAAAATCCAATTAAATTTGGGAAGAATATTAAAATAATTTATCCAATTATACCCAAACATATAGCAATTACATAATAAATATTCTAATATATGGCTTCTCTAAAAGGAGGTCCCTATGTATAAGCTATAGCCACAGCCAAGATTTCAGTACTGGATGTTATGAGCAGAATAGAGTTTGTATGATTTGGTTACATATAATAGTCATCATTTACCAAATCAATTGTGATTTACTAATAGAACTCCTATTATTTCAATATTTAATGCATAATCATTTAAGCCACAAAACTAATTAATACCATTACACAAACAGATGATAGTACTGGCAATGATATCAAATTACTTATTGGCCTAAAATTGGCCAATCTATTATATGACTTTGTTAAATCCATTGTGAAAGCTAATGGAATAATCAACCAAAGATCTTAATAGAGATACTGCACTTAAGTAAAATCTGTATTATAGAAATAACACTATAAAACAGCAACAGATTAGATACATGAATACAGAGTCATAAATTTAAAGCATTCCACACAAGTTACTAGACAAGCTCTACCTTCTTTTATCAAATTGATAATATTTGAAATATTGAAAATTGTACTTGTAAATGGAGAAGCTAATGAAGCATCTTCTAATGATAATGCTAAACCAACATCTGCCTATCTTAAAGCACAAGTATCATTAGTACCATCTCCACAAAATGCAATAAAATTCAATTAGTCTTACCTCAAGAGAAGCATTAAATCTCCTTTGTTATTAGGTTTCATTCTTGAGAAAATAAATGTTCTTTTTAATAGATTTAATATCGATTTTTGATTTTCTATTAATTAATCATATTGATATTGTAGATATTCAAATACCTATCCTGTTATTGCCAATTAAAAATGACAAGTTAATTTCATAATTTCATTTGTTTCAAAATTTTGAACCTAAGTCGAATCTAAACTGTAACAACTTCTGTTATCGTCTGCTATATCTATTTTCTATTACATTATCTCATTCCAATATAATATATCATTATTAATGAATCCTAAAAATATTCTGCCATTTTGATCCAATATGTTACATTATAATCCTATGTTAATTGCAGTGTATGGATTGTCCCCAGTTACCATAATTGATTTAATATTACTTTATTTTAAACTAATGATAGTGGATTTGGTTTCTGCTTTTAATTTATTTTCAAAAATCAAGAATCCTAAGAATATCATGTTTTATTCATAGATTTCTCTTTTATGTAATTATTATTAATTTAAATGATTAACATCTCTATAACAACAAGCAATTATTCTGAAACCTTAAGAACTGTACCTTAATAAGAGATTATTATAATTTATAGGTACATTAACACAAATGCTTCTAATTTATTCAGGTGATCCTTTACAATATAAAATATTTTCATTTGTTATAACTGACATTCTTTATAATTCTGCTAAGAAATCGTATCTCTTAATTACTATTACTTCTTTCATTTATTTTTTTGCCTTACTCTCTTCTAATAATTCCCATCCTGTTTCTTAAAACATGCATAGATCAATAGGATCTCCCATTATTTCATTATTGATTATTGATAATGAATGACAAATACCCATACACTCATTAAATTATTGTGATACATCTTTAACCATTTATAATTTATTAAAACCTTAATCTTTAGTTTCTCTACAACCTAAGACATCAAGTCCTAATTCTGTTAGAGTACCTGTTTTATCAAAAGCTATTAAATTCACCTTACTTGCTACATTTATTTTATCTGGCTTTACACATTAGATAGATTTATCTTCTAAACGTTTTAATGCAAGACTAATACCAGCTCCTAAAGCAGTTGGTAATGTTGCTGGAACTATTATTGTTACTATTTCTAAAGCATTTATTATGCTTTCTCCTAAACCAACACCTTAAGCTCCACTTATTAAAATTGTAATAATAGCTTATATTAAACCTAATGTAGCTAATACAAATAAATATCTTAAAGAATCTCTATAAAAACTAAATGTTTAAGTTCTATTAAACATTATTGATCTAGCCAAACTACCTTTTAAAGTTTAAAATCCAGTCTAATAAACTATGGCTTTAGCATTTTCTCCATTTTATGAATAACTTCTTAAACAAGTAGTTCCACAAAATAACATTTTGTTTTCATTTCCTTTTTACTAAAATAACTACTCACTCTATTCCAAACTGGATTTATTAATTGGAATACTTTCACCTGTTAATACAGCTTCATTCATTACACAATTTCCTTCAATTAAAATACAATCACAACTAATTTTAGTATGTCCTTCAATAATTAATAAATCTCCTGGAATCAATTCTTTTGATTGAATAATTATTTGATTATTGTTTCTAATTACTTTTACATCTATATTGAATCTAATCATTTTTTAGATTTTAAATAAGTTTTGTCTAACATCTCTTAATTCGATTGATATTTATATAATTGTTATTGTTAAAATAAAGAGAGAGTAATTTAAATAATCATCATAAGCCCAGAGAGCTAAAGCACTCAATTAAAAGATATTAAATGGTGTTAATATTTCATCAAGTAAAAGGAGAGGAATTGATTTTATTGGTATTTCCATAATATTCTCTCCATAAACACTTGTTAAATTATTTAAGCCTTTCATATTACAAATTCTATCTTGAGTATATTATGAAAATGAATTTCTCATCTAAATCAATGATTTTGTATAAGTATCAAGATAATATTGGCTAAGTTCGTAACTAAAGACACGTGCATTTTTTGAAAAGGGATGATCCTAAACAATTGAAATTTCACAAAGTTAATCATCTGCAATTGGAATTATGTTCTTAGTCTTGATCACTAAAACATGTGTCATTGTACCAAATTCACATTTTTCAAATCTTTTTACATGATTTAAGCTTACAATAGAAACAATCTCAAATTAATGAACCATCTTTAAAATAAGTACAATAATCCAAGACTTAAAATTAACAAAAGATAATAAATGATCTATTTGCACTTATTGATCCTATAATAGATTGCAGTTAATTTATATTGATCATCATATTCACCTGAATATTCTAGCGTTGATTAACTAATAAATTAGAATTTATGCATACCCAAAATCAATTTCTTCTTTTGGATTAGTCTCTTATAATTCAATCATAATTATTAAATAAATAAGTTTTTTATTTATTCTTTAATCAGAATATTAAAAATTAATTAGAAAAGAATGAAAAATTAAAAAGTTTATTTAGTTTTTACATACATTAACAGTAGGATTAAATATGTAAATAAAAAAAAAAGTGAATGGAAAACTGTTTGAATGTCAATTATTAATATTCCTTGTTATTTATTAATAATATCTTTTCAAGAGTCCTGATCATCTTTAGGAAATCCTTTCCATTTAAAATTATCAGCGTATTTTCTCTTAGAAGAATAACGAAAGTGTGGATATTGAACAATGTATCCATATCCATCTTATTAACAAAATTCTAATGCAGCTTCCAAACTTTTGAACTTATATATATCTCTACTCTTCTAATCTCTTGAAAAAGTCCATCCACTCCAAGGCATTCTATGAATTGGTCCTCTTTCAAATTATACATTCCATTCATATCCTTATTTCATTGTTGGATCTAATATATATTGATAAAACTATTTACTTTAATGCATACGATTATCATCAATTATGTAAACACGAGCTATTTTCGACTCCGGAGGAGGTAATGGATTCATATCATAGTATCTATGATCAGATCTATTATCTAGACGAGAGGCTTAATAACCAATATATTTTATATTTACATCTAAAAAATCCAAATTTGCTTTTACTTGCATCTACAGGCACAACTTAATTATAAACTGATATTCCATGTGCCAAAACTTCTTAATTTTTACTCTCAATCTCCTTACGAATCACTATCAAAGAATTGAATGCCTTTTTGGCTATCTCTTGAATTCCTACAAATTGTCGAATAGACATTTATATTAAAATAATAATTTAATTCATCCCAATCGATATTTACTATTACTTTCTATTGTATCTGTATGCATTCTATGTCCTTTCTTTTACGAAGACTTCTAAATCACTACTTATGAAGATTATAGCTTATTTTATTTCTATCTTAAATTAAGTACTTAATTCATTAGAAAGAATCTTTATGAATTAAGTTTTGCTTTGGATGTCACTGTAAAATCAATTTTCAATGGAGATAGAGTATTTAATTTATTCTCTTTTTATTTTCCTTTTTGAATGGCAATTTGAGATAGAACTCTACGATGAATACGTCTTTATTGACTGTTGAGATCATATACATCTACTTATAAGGAACTATATGATCTATCTGGAGAATATTCGAATTAATCAACTCCTCTAGGGAAATTATATTCTTATGGACGTTTACTTTCAAGTGTTTGAGTAAGCTTTTTAAGTCTTAGTCCCATTTTAAATTAAATTATAAAAACTATTTTTTCAATTTTATTATTATGCAACAAGGAAATCTTAAAAACTAATTTGATGATCTCAAGAAGGAAAATAAAGATTAAAAAGAATTAATATTTTAATATGAAGAATAAAATGGAGCAGCTGAAAGTATTTATAAAATTCATTATTAGAGAAAATTAATGCTTTAAATTAAATTCATCAAGATAAGGTACGTAATTTAATGAATTCCATTACACTTTTAAAAAAGGAGAATGCACAATTAAAAAATATGAATAAAGAACATAAAAGATCATAATTAATTGAATAACTTAATTAAGAAATCGCAGATTAAGATCTTGTTATTTAAACATTACGTTCTATTGTTAATAATGATTAAAGATGTGATAATTAAATTATTGAGGCTTTAAATAAAGGACCTCCAAAAATTAAAGCTTTAACAAGAGAAGAGTTAAAAATTGAAAACAAGAAGTTAGAAAATTAATTAAGAACACTTAAAGAATAAATGATAAAAAAATAATAAGAATTAATGCAATCTGAAGATAAGGAAAATGCAAGTACAATCTCTTTGAATGAATTTGAAACTCATTCTAAATAAATTGCTTTATTGACATAAGAAAACTCTAATTATTAAGCTGAAATTGATGCTTTAAAAGATAAAAATTTTAAATTAGAAGAAATATTAGATGAAAAAAGTAGATAGATCACAGTATTGAATGAATAAAAAGGTTAACTTGTAATCCTAAGTAAAAAATATGAATAACTTTAAAAATTAATGGAAGATTACAAAAGAAGAGAAAATTAATAGGAATTCCATGATATCACAAAAGAAGTTGATATTGAAGAATAGAAAATGCTTAATAAAGTTTAGGAGACTAAATTAGAAAGTGTAGAAAAATAATTAAGAGCTGAAATTGATATCATAAAATTAGAGAAATAAGGAGTTCAAAGAGAATTAGATAATAAAGCTAATGAATTACAAAAAGTAATAAAGAAGAATTAATAATTAGAAAAAAGATTAGTGGAATAAGAAAAGGAATTAAATGCTAAATCGTAATTATTATATTAATTTTTAGGAAAGAATTACGTGAAAGAATAGAAGAATTCAATAAAAAAGAAGCTGATTATTTAACATAAATTAGTTAATTAAAATAATCTATAGCATAAAAGGAGACTGAAATTTCATAAAATTTATTAGATTAAGGATAACTGAAAGCTAATATCAGTAAATTAGAACAAGATATAGAATAATTATAGGCAAAATTATAGAGAGCAGGAGCATATAAGTAAGTTGATGATATTACTTATGATGTTAAAATTAACAAAGAAATTTAAAATAAATTAAAGTAATAATAAATCTCTGATGATCCTAAAATTTTGAAATAAGCTCTAAAATAATAACAATAATATTATGAATAAGTGATCTAAATCTTGTAATAAAGGGTACTTTAATAGAAACAAGATAATCTTTCAGATGTAAGCTCCAATATTTCTAAATTAATAAAACAGGAAGACAATTAGGAATTTGATATGTTAAGTTCAGATATTTCTTAATTTGAAAAGAAATAATAAGATTATGAAGTCGATTCAAATATTGAAGAATAAAATATTCCATCTGATATTCATTCTTCTGTTACATCTATTTTGAATGCTCCAAAACCAAGCAAAAAACAAATAGATTCAAATTATTCTAGATTAGAATCAATGAAATCTTCTGATATTGATAAGATATCATCAAATTTATCAGATTAATAAAATGCTTCACTTTCAAAAGTCAGTTCTAATTTGTCAAAAATATCATTTACTTCATCTATGCAAAGAGCTGTAAAAAGATATTGAATAAAATAACATAAATATTAATATAATTATAATATTTCACTAAATCATAAGAGGGCTTTTGTATTACAATTCCAACTGTTAATCCATACATATAATGCAATCGAAAATTTGAAGAGCCAACTCATCCTGTTACCTGTTATGATTTTAGTTCTACAACTTTCAATTTTTCTTAAAGAATTTGGAATTTCACATTCTTCTTTAACTTCTTACAAAATTTACGAAATTTACGAAATTTAAGTATAAAAATTCCAACATTTCTTATATAATAAAATAAAAAATAAATACTCTCCAGTTCCTTCAAAATGATCTACCAGCAAATACAGAAATTACGTCTATTTTAATCATAATCGGATTTTATTAAAGTAAATGCATCAATATAATCTTTAATTAAACTCTATCAAATTATAATAAGCACCTGCTGGATTAGTTATAACTTTTTTCTTTTGTTTTTATTAAAGGTTTTTTAATTGAAATAAAATGAAACTATTATAATCAAAAATATAATCATATAATATTAATCAATATAATATAATTTCGATCAATTGAAAAAAATAAATGATAAATTCAGTTATTTTGAAATTGAACATTAATAAGTAAATAATACTATTTTGTTTTTTTAACTTGATCTTTTTCATCATTCGAAAATTAATTAATTAAGTGATACTTAAAAATAAAGAAAAGGTTGGGATTTAAATTTTATTAGACATATATAGAATATTATGCTTAAAATTTTACTTTGAATAGTTTCAAAGCTCAATAAACAGAATAATTGAAGAAAAGAAAAAGTTTTATTGTAAACTCAAGTAATAAAGAATAAATTTAATTATAAATTTAAGTTCTGAAATTGATTTTAGATTAACAACATCTATAATAAATACAGCTTGGACAGTTTAAATTTATTAACAAATTTATACAATTAATTTTAAATAACAGAAAATTAGTTTAAACTATAAAAATAATGGAGTAAAAATTGCTTATCCTATTTTGGAGTCAAGTAATTTTTTAGAGATAATTAAAATTTATAAATTTAATCAATTATATATAAAATCTAATTCAATATTCTTAATATTTCAAAATAAAGAAATTCAAAATTATATTTAATAAACTAATATACTTATTCAATTTTTTCTTAAAATCGAATCCATAATTTATTTTTATTCATATTAGTATTCAATAAATACTCATGAATTCTAAATCAATTTACAATCGATAGTTGAAGAGATTTAAAATTCATTGGAAAAGATGGGATTTATATTATAATTTTTTTGAGAGAGAAATTATTTAAACAGAATAGACATTAAGGTTTTTTTTAAATAAAATTTTAATTGTTTTATTATTAATTACATTCATAGGAGTCTTTAATATCAATTTTTATATTATTTAATAAACATAATATAAATATATGGAAAAAGCTAATGAGACATCTTTTTTCTAAAAAATGATTTTTGCAATGTATGTTTTGAAAGTTAAATTCGATTTTTCGAAGAAAAGTAGTGGATTATTAATATTGATGTCAAATTTGCAACCATTATTTATTTTTTTTGAATTGAAAAATACAAATTTAACTCGCACCCTGACTTTGAGTATGGAAAGATCAAAAGAAAATCGAAATACATATATATTTGAGTTACTTTAGATTTTATTTAGGCCATCAATAAAATTAATTTCTATATTTGACCAAAATGTTGAATATGCATTTTTTGTGGTAACAATTCTTGTTATAATTCATAAAATTGGATTAATCTATTTTACTTAGCACTATTTAGATAAGGAAAAATCATTAAATTTAAAAAATCAAGCAGAAAATTCTTTTTTCTCTAGACTTTTTTGTAATCTTCTGAACATATATCAATAATTAGTTGGTTCATATTTATATTTGGAAATGAACTTTATTTGTATTAAATGCTACTCAAAATAAACAGGATAGTTAGAAAATTTTGGAGTTTTACTGGTTACATTAAATATTTCTACTATGTTACTTTTAGCATTTGATTCCATTGGAACCATCATAATAAATGAGTGTACTATTACAAATAAAGTATATGGATTAGAAAAACTCAGTATTAGTATCTACAGATATATATAATAGGTATTAATCATAATACAATCAATTATTGTTATATTTTTTGATTAAATCCATATTGAATATATACTTAGCGGAATTTTTTTATTTTAATAATTAATTCTCATATTTGAGCTATTGATTGATTGTAATTATATTCTTCGCTATCAAACTTACCCTTTAATCTTAGCAACTTCAATTAATTTATCATTCTGTCTATCTATATTTATTGTTTCAACATCAGACACTAAACTTTTTACATTTTGTTGTTTAATATTTTTTTCTTTGATTATGATAATACTAAAAAATTAGAATTAATAAATTGAAAAACAATAAATAGTTTAATTATTTAGGTCTAAAAAAAACAATTTAAATTTCCTAAGATATGGATTAATTAAAATTTTAAATAACGAAATTTATTTTTAAAAAGAAGACCTAATTATTAAAATTTTGATTGCGAAATGGCATTCATCAAGATGCAAATCAAAACATTGTACATTTTGTAATCATATTTTTATTCAAAATACTGAGTAATGCAGTGGTATAACAAATGAAATTTTTAAATAATTTATTCTATACTCGATTTCTTATTTTATGTAAAAACCTTCATTAAATCGAAAGAGATATAACTAATAAGAATACGCATTAATATATGCCTATTTCCTTTATGATTTTGGATGGATGATTAGATCAATTAAAATCTTAGATAGTATTTTTTCAAATAATTTTTCACATAAATATCAAAAAAACTTTTAGCAGACTTCATAATTCTCATTCTAAGAAAATGATATGTAACTTAAGGATAATGAATTATAACCTAATAGTATTCTTTTATAATTGAATTATATAAGAAAAGTTCAAACTAAATTTATAGTCTAATGTGGAAAAACATAAATAATCTCATCATTAACAGGATTTTCTTTGTATGCTACTCAGCAATCAATGATATAAGAATATATTGAAAAATCATTAAAATCTGAGAGCCTTATACAATATTTGGAGAGGAAAATTATGGATACTCTTATTTTAAAATAAAATTTTTATAATATTTTAAAGAATTCTTGTTAAGAATTGATAGATGATCTTGATTTTAATAAGCAACTATATTCATTATGTGAATAAGTATATGAAGTGAATAAAATTTTAAAATTTAATTTTTAAAATACACCAAATTAAAAAATACATGGGTTATACACTTTTTTTATTGGCGAAATTTTATCAAACTATTATAAATCAGTATAATTTTACAAAAATTCAAAGTGTTTAGAAGTAGAATTAAATAAATTTTAGCAAATAATAAATTTTAATATAAACTAAAAAAATGTGCATTATACAATTTTAGAATTATGTGATGATATGCAAAATTTGAATTTAATAGGTCACTCTTAAAACTTTCATGATAATTTTGGAACATGTTAGAAGAAATAAAAATTGTTTGAACATTTATTACCAGATTGTTTGATTCCCTATCATAATTTATATGTCAAACGATTTTTTGAAACAGGAACCAGTAAATATTTTAATATTTTCCAGATCAATTTTATTATGAGCAACACTTAAAATATATTAACTACTGTAAATATGTGTTATTCTGTTACAAATCTATTCAAAAGCAAAAATATGATATTTGCAGTATTTCTACAAGAATCAACCTAAGATAAAGCTTATTTATTTGTAGATGGAAATAATTTAAAATGCAAATTTACTAAAAACTTAATGATTCAAATAGGGTGGTCTATACCTGATATTGAAGACTAAATTAAAATAAAAGAAATATTGTAAGTAGAAATTCTTTAAATATATCCAGATTTCTTAAATGTAATTGAAAATAAAGAAAATGAGATTAAATTAAATTAAATAACAATGTATTTTCCTTCTCTATCTAATTATTTAGATTAAATAGAAAATAAAAGTAAATAATCTCCTGATAGAGGAAGATAAAATCTGAGATATATTGCTGTAGTTTGCGATATTTTAATTTAGAGAAGGGAAATAGGAGATTTTTGTTATTATTTACTGGATATTGTAAAAATGGCTGAATTAATAAAAATAAGGAAAAAAACTACTATCCATAAAGTAGAATTGTTGAAGTAAATTAAATAAAATAAATATTAAAATGATGAAGAATATATTGTATATTAGTAAGATGATTCTCCTAATATTGGGAATTTAAATAGTGTAAATTTTATAAATTAATAACAAATTGGTTCTATATAAAATAGTACTAAACCTCTAGTTTTATAAGTTAATCCAATGTTTGTTAGTAATTCTCCAGTTCTTAATTCAAGAAGGGAAGATACTATTAATTAAACTGAATAATAGTTAATAACTCAAAAACTTAGTTTGCTTAAAGAAGATCTTGGTTCTCCAAGTTTGTAAAGCAATGATGATGAAGAAAAGTCCTAAAAATCTAAAGGCATATAATTATAAGAGACTTAGACAGAAACAGATAAGATTTAATTAAAATATTCATTAATTAATT
Source organism: Paramecium sonneborni (assembly GCA_905182985.1). Classification (NCBI taxonomy): domain Eukaryota; phylum Ciliophora; class Oligohymenophorea; order Peniculida; family Parameciidae; genus Paramecium; species Paramecium sonneborni. The sequence continues at coordinate 455,693 of CAJJDN010000033.1, read as the reverse complement.
AAATTATTTCTGCTAGTACAACAAGATACTAAAAAAATTTTATGGTTTTGTTTAGTATTTGGTTTTCAATATTTATTACATTTATAATAGTATTATAAATTGAGCTTAACAATGATTTAGAAGATTTTTTATCATATGGATTTATGACATCATTTTATGCTTCTATCATGGGACCTCATGATCTATATTTTTCGATGAGAGTTGCATTGACTACTTATTAGTAAATGAATAGAGAAGGTTTTTTACCTAGTAGTTAAATGAAATAATTTATTGCTCCTATTTAAGAAATTGTTGATCTAGGTTATATTGAATTAAGAGATAGCTTTTATGATCAATTAAACAATCCTTATATATAAAACTTTTTAAATGATGCGAAAGTTATTATGAATTTTATGAATAAAAATGAATAAGAAGTTTATCCAATTGAAGTTTCTTTTAGAGATGCATTATTTACAATCTTGTAATATTAATATGCTGCTATGAGGACATTATAACGTGGTGAAAGCAATTCTGGCAAACCATTTTAAGTATCTGTCTTTGCTAATTAATTTATGCTTCATAAAGAATGTGAAAAATTAACTTAATCTTTGTATGATTATGCAATATATATGCATAGCAATATGATTTAAAAACTAATAACATTATGGTTAATCTTTGATATTGCTTTAATAATCTTCTATATTTATTTGTAAAATTTCTAAATAAAGTTTTTCTCATAATTGGATAAATTTGTCTCACTTATATTTTTGATTGATAATCCTATTTTGAATAAGGAAGTAATAAGATATAACAATTTGATGACATCTATTAAACTTAATTCTGATCTATTATTAAATTATAACCCTGAGGTTCAATTATAATAACATTTCAACAAGCCATTACAATCTCATGATAATTAAAATTAAAATTAGAAATAAAAATAAAGCCTTTAGGCCATAATAAAAAGCAGAAGTCTAATTAAAATCCTTAATATTTCATTCCTTATCTTTTTATTATCCATCATTCTTATTTTTTCTTTAATCATAATTACTTCTACTTCCCTTTTTTTTAGTAAGTATGATGATACACTTTAGTTCTATTAATAAGTTTAATAAATGAAATTTAGACCTGGTAATCTAATTTTATATAGAGAAATATTCTTTAGGTGGCAGAATTTTACTTTTCTAACATAAAATAATAAAGTAGAACTTTATGATTTAATTAATAAAGCCTAAAATTCAATTTATAATTACATCTTAACTTCAAACTCAATCAATTATGATCTATATTTGATAGATTCAAATTTTATAGATTTATTTGAAGATATCAATAAAAATAATCTTTGTAATTTTATTGATGAAGTATTTTAATATAATAAATTTAGAAATTTAAAAATTCATCCTAGATATATTGTTAATTCTCCTTTGATGGATCATTTAGCAATGGAATGATATCGGCATTGAATTACATTACTAATTATATTAAATCTTAATAAGCAATAAACAATTTTACTCGAAGAGTTGAAATTTAATATTATGAAGCAGAAGGTTCACAAATTGTTAGTAGAGTATTTTCTAATTTAGTTAATCAGTTTAATTCTAGTTTAAAACTATAATTTGATGGCATGAAACTATTTTTAACAGTATATTATTTGTTTCTTATATTAGGTTTTATCATTTTCATTTATAATTACCACTATTGTGATATAAATCTTGCTATTTTATTTTTATTCTCCATATTTAGGTAGAATAATGAAAATTATCAAAAGAGTAGTCTACTTGATACCTTTTGAATCACTAATGAAGAATGAATTATTAGTGAGATAGTTAAAGGAACTTAAATTTAAATTTTAATGATATTTAGAAGAGACAAATTGTTTTATTTGAATCTAATAATTTAATAAATTATCTTTTAACAATTTAAATACATAAATATATTTTTTTCATTTAAAATTATGTTTTATTGTTTACACAAATACATATATACTTAAAGTATTCATTTTGTAAGTAAAAAATATATGAATGTGTATAAATTTATAGGAAATTCTAATTTTTGTATTATTTGTTCGATAAATAAAAGAAAAATGGAATTGGAAGATATAAATAAAAATTTATTTTAAAATTTATAAATGAAGCTTGAACATTATATTTTTTCTTTACATCTCATAATAATTAATTTTATATGAATTTATTAATAATATTTTATATACATATACAATTAACAATAATAGCATGATATCAATCTGGAATGATTTAGAAACTAATAATTACTACTTAATCAATAATGAAACAGGAGAAAAGCAAAAAGTTTATAAAACTGCAGATTATATAAAAGAATTTGATGCTTCTTTGACTGGATCTGTTGGTTATAGAGATAGAATTAAACTAGCAAAAAAACCAAGTTATATGCCTTTAAAAGCTAGATCACTTTAGAAAAATTTTGTGTGCTATACACCTTCAATTAATAAATTGGCTTGGTATTCTCAACTGCCTCGACCTAGGAAATTACCTAATTTAGAACATTTTAAAACAGAAAAGAAATAAAAATCAATACACAAAACACAAGAATAGAAACCTTTATCACAAACATAAAGCTATTAAACTTTACCACATATTCCATAATCTACAGTTGCATCTTAATATTAAAGTTTATTAGATCCTTAGTAAGCAAGATCAATATCAACGATATAACATCATGATCTTAATGATTAAGATCATTTTAAAGAAATGAGTCATTTATTTGAGTCAAAATCATATGACTATAAAAGTTTTAATCTTCCTCCTAAAGAAAATTTAAATTGTAGATCAATTAAGGATTTTGAATAGGTTTTGAAGGAAGAAAAATAATAGTTAGAAATGTTTAAAGTAAATATTACATATTAATAAAAGTTACCTGAATAAAAGCCACAATTAGTAAATACAAAAGGAAGATTTCCAGGATAGCTGAAAACAGCAAAAGATTTCATGTCTGAAGATAAATCTATTGCAAAAATATGTTAGACCAAATAATAATATTTTTAGTGTATCCTGATCTTTTTAAGGAGAAAATACTCGATTAAAAATAAGAAGAATTAAGGAGAAAAATAAACAAATTAAAGGAATAAGAAATGCTTTAGCGGAATCTTAAAAATAAGACATGAATAATATATTATCCAATTTTAAATTATGAATAAATACTTGATTATTATATTTATAACCTTTCCGAAATAGATGAATATTATCATGATAATCATCTTTACTTTTTTGATATTCATTCTATTTATCAATTTAATTATACTTAGTCATCTAATCTTAAAATATTTATATTTAAATATAATTTTTATTTTTGTTAAGTCTAATTATTAAAAGGTTAGACATTTTTTTTTATTACTTATAATTTAATTTTTTTCAATATCTAATAATACATAATTCTATCTAAGCCTTATAATTTTATATTCATTTCCACATTCTAATTTCTGATTTACTTGAATTAAGTTTCTAGAGAAGATTGATTAATGTTTAACTCGTTAAAGTTACTTACATATAAAGGAGAATTTAATGGAAACAAAACAAGATTGGATTCCTAGTTTTCTTATCCTGATTATTATTTATATCAAACAAGATGAAATTAAGAATTAGTAAATTAATAGTAGCAATAGTTAAATTAAGTCATAAAATAGTACTAATAACCCTTTCAAAATAAATTAATTTAATATTAAAAGAATACTTTATAAATTAAACATGTTTATGTATAGAGTCTATTAACGATAGAGAAACTTTTGACATTACTGTATAAAAGACATTAAGATACATATAAATATTTTACAAAAATGCTGACTGATAAATAAATAATAATTTTAATTAATATAATTTCTATGCCGAACGAATTTATTTTATAGTAAACATCACATCCTGAGAAGAAATACAATTCTAAAACATTAATAGGAAATTGGTATGAAGAAAGATGCGAACCAAAATCAAAATACTCAACCTTTTATAAGGAATAAAAAATTGAGAAGAATTAATATAATGTTAGCAAACTAACATAAGTATTATTTATTATTACTTTAGGAATCATTTATGAAGTGTTCATAAAATTGGCTAAACTTCTAAAAAAATTAAACTAATCATTTCTAAACAACCAATTAGTAAACATAACAGTTATATATATTATAGATAAGAATTCAAGAGTCCAAAAGACTAATATCGAACCTCTGAAATCAAGAAATTTATTATTAAAAAAGGTGTATTTGAAAAAAATCCTTAATAAATGTCAGACTACAGAAGTAAATGGACTTCAGCACCTCATTTTTTTGATAGAACTTATCTTGGACAATAAAAATGATAATTATAATTATTATTCAAGCAACATATATTTTTATAATATTATATTTGAAAGTGATATTCAATTAATCTAAAATCAATCAATAATTGTTTGTTACAACATAAAATACATTTTTATCATTAAAGTTTCTAAATAATTCTAATAAATTTTATAGCAATCCATAATTACTAGGATAAGTACTAATTTTAATTTATTTTTGATACCTCATAATTTATATTGAATTAAAATATGAAAATAGATAATGCTTTTTATAGATTATGTGAAAAAAAGATTTTTCTTTTACCTGGAAACTTAAGGTATGTTGGATTTAAACATTTATTGAAAGAGAATTTAAAGTTATTTTTATAGTTTTTAGAGATAAAGGTTTTAGTTTATAAAGTTGAAATAATAACACATGATTGACGTGTATTAATATAAATAATAAATTATTCTAAATGTATTTTCTAGATGACTCTAAAAGTAAATCATCAATTGTGATATTAGGAACACAGGAATTGGAATGGGTTTTCTCACTGTCAGTCTTTTGCTTTTTATATTAGGGGTTATGTTTTTTCTTGACAGAGCTTTATTAGTGATGGGAAATTTATCATTTATGATTGGACTATGTTTGTTAATAGGAATTAAAAGCACATTGTCATTCTTTTTGAAAAAAGGTATTTAAAATGAGTTTAAATCATAGGAAAAATTAAAGGAAGCATTTTCTTTTTTTTGGGATTTTTCATTATTGTTATTTTTAGAACATCAATCATAGGATTTCCATTATAAATTTATGGTCTTTTCCAAATGTTTAAGTCTTTTCTTCCATTCCTATATGATAGTGCAACCAAACTACCTATCATTGGAAGATATCTAAGTAAAATATTTTTAATATTTACAAAGGAAATCCTTAATTAAAGAAAATGGTTGATGAAGTGTCAGCCAAAGGTCCATCAGTATGAGATAAATTAATTTTATTTTTAAGTTATTGATCTTTAAAAAATAAGTTTTTTCAACCATAACATCTAATTATTATCTTCTTACATATTTTACTTTTAAATAAAATCAAGATTATAAAATGTAATTTAACTATTAGAAACTCCTTATATTGTTATGGTAAACAAAAGAAAAAAGAAATCCAAAGATATTCTAATTTAAGTTATCTAAATAGTGAAACCTAGTATTAATATAAGCTTCAATTTGTTTATAAAGTAAGAAATATTTAGATTTCAGTACTTTAATATATAATAAAGATCAAATTATTCTTGAGAGATATAATTTTATCATATAAAGTTATATGATAAGTTTAATATTTATCATATAAACCAAATAAATTTATTGTTGATTAAATTTGTTTTAGAAGAAACAAAATATAGGATAATTCAATCAAAAAGATAAATCAACTCTTTAACTTTTTCTAATTGATGTTGTAAATTTTCAATAGCAGTCAATTAAGAGAGATATTCTAAAATTTTGAGATCTGAACAGGTCTGACAAAAAAATTAATTTTTATTTACATTTACTTCTAATTTTGATGTTTTTGTCTTACCATGTTTCTTTTTCTTATAGTCTTTTTGATTCTTTTTAATTTTTTTGACTTATATCTTTGGATATGCTATTTAACAAGTTAGAGTGCATATTTTTTTGAGTTAATTACAAATAATATTGATTAGAGTATGGGAATTATCATTGGTTGAATCCTATAAAATTTCATCTTTCGTTTATTTCATGTTTACCTGCATCTGGAAAGTTATAAAAGAGGATATAAGAAAATATGATTTGAAATAATATTAATTAGGGTTTTATGTGTGCATTACCCGTTTTATAAATTTTTGTTAAATAATTACATTAAAAGAAATAATGAAAAAAGTAATATTATTGATGATTTGAAAGAATTAAGCTAATAATTACTGAAAGTTTGTCAATTAATGACCAATAATTTTGGTTTAATTTTTAAATAAACAAAGTAAGTAAGAGTATTGACTGATAAAGAAGATTTTTTAAATTTTGGATAACAAAATTATTACTAAAAAATAAAAGAGTAAATGGCATTCTACCAATGAAGATAAATTAATTATGATAATATTATAAGGTTAATAAGGTTAATAAGGTTTTGTAAAGACAATATTAATTTAAATAAAAGTTCAACTTAATTTGATGAGATTTCATTAAATTTAAAATTATGACCTTGTATAGTATTTAGTTAGTTATTTTTAAGAGATATTAATTTATTAATAAAATATAGCAGTAAAATGCCCCCAAAAGCACCTCCTCCTAAAAAATTAACTAAGAAAGAATTGAAAGAGAAGGCAGAATAAGAGAAAAGAGAAAGAGAAGAACAGGAAAGATTAAGAAAAGAAGAAGAAGAAAAATAAAGATAAGAATAAGAGCGATTAAGAAAACTAGAAGAAGAAAGATTAGCTGCAGAAGAGAAGGCAAGATTATAAGAAGAAGAGATTGAAAATGAAGTTTAGAAGAGTGTATTTAGAGAAAATTTAGAAAATGCAAAAAAAGTAAATTATGATTGAATCTATAGGTTGCTAGAGCAAATGATGATTGGGATAAATTTTTATATTGTTCTATAAAGCCAGACATTACTTAAGAAGCTTAATTGACAACATTCATTACTATGTTTAAAGAATCAAAATCTTTGTAAGATCTTAAAATTCCAGAAGAATTGTTAAAATTATAATAAGCAGAAAATATTGTTAGAGATATATATAGATTCTTAACTTAACTTAAAGCAGAGAGAAAACCAATATAGAATCATTAACATCAATAATAGCAAATTACTTAAAATGATTTAGTAACTAGAAATTAAACATATATAAATGCAATTAGAGAGATAATTAATAAAAAATTAGAAGAAATTAATACTTAAATGGTATTATATGCAGAATTTTTTATAGAAGTAAACCTAAAAAAATATGAATATAGGAAAAGTTTGCAGAATTAACAAAGAAAGCAAATGAAGGAGCAAAAGGTGCATTTAAATTAGATGATAAAACAAAATAAGAAGTAATAAAAACATTTGCTCCTACTGATGATTTTAAATATGGTATATTTATATATCCTTCAAATAAACCATCTGGTTATAGACATAAACCAAATGATTATCCAGAATTATAATTAGCTGTTGATGTTCCAAGATCAATATCTATTTTTATACAAAAAATATTATACACATCATTTGATAGTTATAGTCCAAATACTTATAGTAAATATAGAGTAGTGGGAGGTGTATTAGATATTGAATATTTATAAATGCTTCCTCCGCCTAAGAAAGTTAACAATTGGACTTTGAAATAAAATTATGAATTGAGAGAATAAGTAAAACGTTTAAATTTTGAATTAAATGCAACATTTAAAGTTTCTTATTAATTACCATAATATATATGGATTCCAAATAGAGAATAATAAAAAGTTTGGAGAGTAGCATTTTTTGATAGAGTTAGTGAATAATGGATAACAGATGGAGTAGAAGATGCTAAATTAGATAAGGGAATTAATATAGTAGCAAGTGTACCTAAACTTGGACCAATAGGATTATTATAAGAGAGATGTCTTGATTATCCATATAGAAGTTTTAAATTAAGATGTGTAGGAAATGAGAAAGCTATATTAGATATTTAAGGGATTCGAGATTTATTTAAATTTGAAATAGGACCTGGTTACATTTGTTTACTTAAAAAAGATCCTGTATTAATTTATAAATTTATATAAAGGAATTTTCACATTTTGCAAATAAGAAATTACCAGTAGGTGCATTATTTTATGAATTATACAGAAGTGGAGTTAATTTTATTCCTGTATAAGAAGATTGTTAAGCTGCAAATATTGTATAAAAAGATGAGGGAGCAGAAGAACTTGCATTAACAGATTTATCTGAAGCAGTTAGAGGATTCTTTATAGAATCAAGTAGATGGAATAATAGTGATACAGGTACATAGATAGTTGTTAAAATTAAAGAGAATCCTGAAATGGATGAAGTAATTAATATAATTTCAAATATAAGGAATTCGCTGAAAATCAAGAAAAAGATTGGAAAACAATTAAATGGTGGAATAATAAATGTGCTATCATTTAAGCGAGAGATTCTCATTCAAAATGTAATTAAAATCTTTTAGGGGAAACTGAAACACATTGTAATTTAGAAGTATTATTAAAAATGCATTCTTTAACGACATAAGATATTTTATCTAAAATGAAAGTAATATTATACTAATCTTTAGGATCTTCATTATGTTATATTTATAGAAACTATTTAATAAGTTTTAAGAATAACTAAATTGTTATCATTTACAATAAGAGATTGAATAAATTTAATTTATAATATTATCATTATGACATTATATATTTCAATATATCATTATGATTATTTAGTACTTATTCAATTGCTTCTTTTACATCATTAGACATTGATGTTCTTCTTAATTTACTTAAATCATTAATTAATCCCATAACTTTAGTAAACATTATACTTTTAGTTTCTTATAATTAAACATTATGATCAGCTTCATTTTTATTTTAATGTGCCATTAAATTAATAGCTCTATCTTCTGCTAATTCTAAATCTTAATATCTATTTTTCCAATACTCAGCTTCATCTAAAGCTCTTTCTTTTTCTTATTTCAAATATAAAAGATCTTCTCTTAATTTAACTACATCATTATCTTATTATGGAGGATAAACAGGTACTTCTCTTGGAATCTCATATCCAATAGGATGAACAATCTTTTCAACTATGTGAGTTCCTCTCATTCTTTTAACTCTATCTAATTCAACTTCTAATTCTATTATCTCTCTATCTCTAGCCCCTAATTTATGTTCTAATCTATCCAAATCTTATACTCTTACTAAAAGTCTCTCTCTCTCAAATTCTAAATCTTTTATTCTATTGCTTTTCTATTCCAACAATCTTTTAAATTCTGATTGTCCTAATTTTTATTCATTTAATTCTCTTTGATAAAGTAATACTTATTCATTTAAATCACTATACTTTAAAGTATGCTTTTAATTTATTTACTACATTTCATCTAATAATCTTTCTTTATCTTTTCTAAAACCATCACAATCTCTTTTTAATTAATTTATTTCATTTACTAAAATCATACATCTTTCTTATGTTTTTTTATGTTATTCTTCTTCTTTTTTTAAACGATCTTCAATCCATTTTATCTTCTCTTCTCTTTCATTTACTACATCCTTATTTGCTTTTATTTTTGCCTCAGCATCTGCTACTGATTTAATTAAATCATTATATTTGTCTTACCAAATTTTCATTTCTTATTTAACTTTTCTATTTTCTTTAGCAATTGCATTTTTATCATTTTCAATATCATCTTTCTATTTTTATAATGTATTTGCTTCACTTTTACTTTTAATAGCTTATTCTTTTAATTAAACATTATCAGCTCTAATTGATTCTTTTAATTAATCAAATTAATTTTAAAGTGCTTTTTTTTCTTTCTCTAAAAATGCTATTTTAGATATCATTTCTTTTTTTTCATTTTCTACTCTTTCAGCTTCTTTCATTTATGCTAAAGTTGAACCTGATTATTATTATTAACCTGTTTATTTAATTTTCTATCCTCCTTTCCCTTTTTTAGAATCTTGAGGTTATTATTATACTTTTAATATAGTATTCTCCTAATCATCATTTTAATCTTATCTTTAATTTTATTTAATTTCTAATTCTTTCTATTTTAATTTAAGTTCTAATTCCAATTTCTTTTATTTTAATGTCATAAGTTCATCCTATTCTATTATAGCTAAAGATTTTAGTTAAGGAATTCTAGGTGGTGAATATTCTTCAGCATAATACATTTTTCAATACTTAAATTATTTTCTGTTAAAATATTATTACTTATTTCAAAAAACAAAAAATAATAAATACAAAAAATTAAAAAGAATAATTAAATTAAATGAAATTAAAATATTCATCCATTTGATGCTGTTTAAACTCTTTACTTTTTAATCTTCCCTCCTTTTAATTTCTTAAAACCATAACGTTCTCTATATATTAAATATTTTAGATTACAGCATTTTACTCCAATTATTATCAAGAGCATCAGGTTATACTATCTTTTTTATTTCATTATTACTATCAATTATTCTTTAATAATCTATCTATATATAATTTAATATACTTAATTTTCCATATTTCTATTATTGATATAATAAGTACTCAATCTCTCTATCAATTTTTTATTCATCATAAGGTTCCTCTTTTTAATGTTTCTTCACTATAAACCTATTTCAAATACCATGTTCTCTTTCTTCTGAATTTCAATCTAAGCGAAAATACTTCTTTAATATGCCTTATCTCTACTTATGGTTCTCTAAAAATCAGGTGTATTATCATTTCTTTTAAGAAACTAAAAATCATAAAAGTCTCTCTAACAAATTTGAGTTGGTGACTTTGTCATTTATGGACTTTTATTAAATTCTATTGATTATCCTGGCTCAGTAATTAATAATTAATCAGAATATACACCAGGTCCAGGGGTTCTAGTCTATAATACTTATAAATTTAATATTATACATCTCTATAAAAATGTTCTCGTCTAGGTGTTAAAAAAGCTCTACTTAATTGACTTTTTGGAGCATACTATTTTTTATACTCTCTAAATTGTTTTATAAAACCTTAATCAGCTTATAAATTTATTTTAAAATTTCTCATTCTCTATCTCAAAGAAACTGCTTAATCCTTTGGTGTTATATCTCTTTTTTTTAAACCTAATAAATTAGTAGTGCTCCATTTATAAGCATAATTTGCTTAGGCCACTGTTTCTTTTCCTTTTTAATTCAAAACCACTTATTAGCTTTTTAGAAAATTAAATTTTTATCCAACATCTTTACTTTTCACTCTTTAAATTAATTTACCAATCGAATTTCTTTCATTTTAAAAAGGTTTGAAATTATCCTTCTAATCATCCTTACTTAAAAATGATTAAGTATCCTATTCTAAATCTAATTAACTAGCAATTGGAGACATATTCCCTTCCAAAATTTACTCCAATGCACCACCTTATTCAATTGAACTTCGTTTTATTTACATTATTTAAACAATAATTAATTAATCCCAAAATACATCATCAAAATTCATTACCAACTATTAAGAACACAAATAAACAATTTAAATCTAAAACATTTGAATTACCTAAAACTAAGATTTTCAAAAAGAAAAAGAACCATTTTAATCTTTTTAAAGAAATTTTTAAACTAATGAAATAAACTCCTTGCCTTATTGTAATAATATATTTAAAAAGTAAAGAGAATTGAAAAAATGCTAAACTTTTCTTTAAGAATTCAATCCTAAAATATTTAATTTTAAGATTACAAAATTCTTATTATAGGTAAATAAGTTATCATATTTTTAAATTATATTCTGTTGTTTAATAAAATACAAATGTAAAAATCAAAAAAAATTAATAGCATCATATTTCTAATGAAGCTAGTTAAGATACAATTAAAGTTTATAAAAATAAATAATTAACATTAATATTAAATTTAAAAAATAGTACTAAATTTTATTTTAAAAGCATGTTACTTTATAATAAACAAAGATAATTCATAATGCCACAAAGTAATATTAATTAAGGCATAGAATTTGCTAACCTACTTTTACTTTTAGTATAAATCATTGAAAAAGTTAAAATATATATTATAGACATCAAGAGCCTTAAGTAGATGATATAGATTTTAATGAACTTAATAAGCAATAATAGGGTTATGTCAGTATCAAAAGAAATTGATTTTTATGAAGAAGTATCATCTAATATAACCTTTAAAGCAATAAGAATTAAATAGAGATGCTTGATGATATTTAACCAAAGCCTTTTCTATTATTTAATCTTAAACTTAAGATAATAAATATGAAATTTGATAGTAATTAAATAGAATTATTATCTTAAAACAATTGGTCTTCAATGAAAATAGATAATGCATTTAGTATAAAAATTAAACCATATTTTATGACTTAAGTTAAATTATTTACTAGTCATAACTTATTTATAAGAGAATTTGGGTTAATCTTGTACAAAAGAACATTTTGAAAATATAACTAAATTTTAGAGAAAATTTGTCACTAAACCTACTATCAATTTGAAACTTATAAATTCATCACTTATGAATAGAAAGTGATAATTTCCTGAGATTCAATAATTTATAATTTGTTTGAAAAACTTATGTTATAAGCAAATAATTCAAAAGGTGATATATAAAAGAATTAATCAAATAAAGTCTTTCTTATGAAAGTTTAAATTACATTCCTAAAATATTTATTTATAAATACATTCACAGAGTTGCCAATCATAAATAATTTAAATTGGCAACTCTGTGAATGTATTTATCTAAAATTAGCTTAGATAAATAATAAAGAATTAACATATAAATTAGAAATAAGAACTAATAATTGGCACCTAGAAATTTGAAGAACTTAGCATATAATTCTCAAAATTTTATGGTATTTATCTATTAAAAATTATTTTAGAAAATACTAAATAATTTATATTTAATAAATTTTGATTTTTTTTAATAATATTGTGTGTAAAATCTAAATTAATATTTATTTTTATATGATTTTTTCGGATGAATTCAAAGATTTAATAAAACAACCAACTTAACTTAATTCTAGCAGATCAAATCATTCTAAATTTGGAAGTGTCTCTACTTTTAGAGAATCTCAAAAAAAGGCAGTTCTAAATTATCCAAAAGAACAATAAAAATTATTATATAATGCTAGCTATTTATTGAAGTAATCAAATATGATAGGATTAAAGAAAAGATTAAGAATGTTCGTAATTGTTCTAAAATTTATCAGAAGATTAAAAATAGTTACTCATGAATCGCCTTATTAACATAGTCTTGCTAATTTAAAAAAGGTTAAAAAAACAACTTTGAAACTTCCTTAGACAATAAATGAAAAGTTCAAGTCTTGGTGTTTGGGTATATTTTAAAAATCATTTTCAACAATTCCTCCAGATCTCTTTAATTATTTAAGATAACCAAATAATAAAATCAAAGAGGACAAATCTCAACTAATCTTAATAAATGCCATTAAATTTTTCTTTGAAAACATGGCATATTGCACACATCCAGATATTGTATGTATGGAAATTAAACATTATTTATTTTCTTAACTATTTTTAAATGAGAAGGTTCATTTTACAGCATTTGTATCATCCAGAACATCATATATTTCTCATTTAAATAATGAAATAACCTTAGATTAATAATCTATGATCATAATGGAAGTTTTGCTTTTTTTTAGATTTGCATTTATACTATTTGAATGCACAAGTACTAATTAATTTGCAATCATTATGCTTATTAGCACACTTCATTATTATTTTTTTTTAAAATTCTCTAGTTTAAAATGTTAATATGAGCCTCAACAAAATTTGATTTAATTAAAAATAGAGGAAACATAGAATCAGAAATATATCTTAAAAGTAGAATCAGTATAGACTCCATTACCAAACAATTTAATAGTTTAAGGAATTTATCCAAGAGAAGAAGTTTAAAAACTTTTAAAATTAAGACCAAATTTGGATGAAAAGATTTCACAGTATTTTAATAAAACAATAGAACATTTATAATTATTTCTTATAGATTTCTACCAATGATTATTAAATATGTANTTAATATTTATTTTTATATGATTTTTTCGGATGAATTCAAAGATTTAATAAAACAACCAACTTAACTTAATTCTAGCAGATCAAATCATTCTAAATTTGGAAGTGTCTCTACTTTTAGAGAATCTCAAAAAAAGGCAGTTCTAAATTATCCAAAAGAACAATAAAAATTATTATATAATGCTAGCTATTTATTGAAGTAATCAAATATGATAGGATTAAAGAAAAGATTAAGAATGTTCGTAATTGTTCTAAAATTTATCAGAAGATTAAAAATAGTTACTCATGAATCGCCTTATTAACATAGTCTTGCTAATTTAAAAAAGGTTAAAAAAACAACTTTGAAACTTCCTTAGACAATAAATGAAAAGTTCAAGTCTTGGTGTTTGGGTATATTTTAAAAATCATTTTCAACAATTCCTCCAGATCTCTTTAATTATTTAAGATAACCAAATAATAAAATCAAAGAGGACAAATCTCAACTAATCTTAATAAATGCCATTAAATTTTTCTTTGAAAACATGGCATATTGCACACATCCAGATATTGTATGTATGGAAATTAAACATTATTTATTTTCTTAACTATTTTTAAATGAGAAGGTTCATTTTACAGCATTTGTATCATCCAGAACATCATATATTTCTCATTTAAATAATGAAATAACCTTAGATTAATAATCTATGATCATAATGGAAGTTTTGCTTTTTTTTAGATTTGCATTTATACTATTTGAATGCACAAGTACTAATTAATTTGCAATCATTATGCTTATTAGCACACTTCATTATTATTTTTTTTTAAAATTCTCTAGTTTAAAATGTTAATATGAGCCTCAACAAAATTTGATTTAATTAAAAATAGAGGAAACATAGAATCAGAAATATATCTTAAAAGTAGAATCAGTATAGACTCCATTACCAAACAATTTAATAGTTTAAGGAATTTATCCAAGAGAAGAAGTTTAAAAACTTTTAAAATTAAGACCAAATTTGGATGAAAAGATTTCACAGTATTTTAATAAAACAATAGAACATTTATAATTATTTCTTATAGATTTCTACCAATGATTATTAAATATGTACTTTATTTTAACCATGATTTGAGTTAGAAATTTCTATTCTCTAAATTTATATAATTTATAGTATTATTAAAAAATTAATCTATGAAGCTATTTTCTAAATAGTCTTATATAATTCTTCAATAAGCAATATTTATTGAATTTTGTTAAAAAATTAAATTTATAATTTTATAAGAAAGTTTTATTAATGACAAAATATCGAATAATGAAACAGCATCTATCTTCTTAATTGACTATTAAAAATCTCAATAAGAGTTCTTAAATAATCTTTTAAAATTTGAATTTTGTATTGATATCATCCATCAAAAAATCAGGAAAATCAATCTCTACCAAAAAATTATAGATTTAAATTTCTTACCAAAAACTGAAATTATAAAGGTCATTATAACCCTTAACTTGCTCTAATTATATAATTTTAATTCTATAAAGAAAATTTTCTTAAGTTGTTTATTAGTTCTAAGAGCCTGCAAAAGATTACTAAAATAATTTTGCAAAGTATAAAAGATGCAATTTTAGGTTTAAAAAGATTATCAAGTTGTGAAAATCATTACAGAAACAGTTTTAAATGGTATTTAATTAGTGTTGGGGAATTAGCAAAAAATCATTATTTTATTAAATTTTCTGTCTTTCGATAATTTAAAAAATCCTTAATTCCATATTAAAGCAACAACATCTAAGTAGCTTATAAAGAAATTAAATTTTAATTTGAGAGTCTGACTTGTTTTTTGTTAAAATATAATGAAACTATAATTACAAATCCTATTTATATAAATTACTATTAATTGATTGTTATATGTTCTTAATATATTTTTTATTCTTGTATAGGATTCTAAAATTTAATTCACTAAATATATTTTAGAAAGAATTAATAAAAAATAGTCTTACTTGATGAATTTTAAGTGTAAAAAGTAACTCTAATTGGTAAGGAATAAAGTTGGCATCTAATTTTTTTACTTCTTGAAATGTAATAGAATTAAAATAAATTAAATATGAAGAGAAAAAATTCTGTATTTAATCTTGCATAAATAATACTTTAAGATCAATTATATAATTAGCAAATAAATTTTAATAAGCTATTTAAATAATATTTCTAAGAAATTATTTTTATTAACAGCGGTTATGAATGCATTTAAAGATTTAATGATAATAATAGAAATATTTCTATTATAAATTAAAAATTAAAAATTCTGATTTTTTTAATCGAAAAGATGGTTTTTATAAAAAATTTAAATGGTTAATGATGGAGAAATTAAAAATACTATAAAGTAAATTAACATATGGTACTAATATAATTACCATAAAATATTTAGAAAATAAATCATTGTATTTTTATGAAATCAAAATATAAATATTTTTTATCATTTAATTGAATATAATTTTAAGACCTTAGATATATTTAAGAACCTAGAATTGTTTTATTTTATTAAGGATGAATGATTCTGATATTTGATAGAGCATTTTCTATTAATAAAATAAAGAAGGTAGATAAATTTTTAATTAAGTAATTTAAAAATTTATTTCAATTTTTACCATCATGCACAACATTTAAGGGACATTTTAATCTAAAGTTATCTAAAGAGAATTACTATCTGAAGATCTAAGATCTTTTGACAATTCTAGAGGATATATTTCCATTTAAAAAGAATTTAATATCCCTCTAGAATCTCCATGGAAGCAAATAGAGACTATCAAAAGGAAAAAAGTAAAACTCTTTGATTCTCCTCTACTTAATGATAAAGAGACAACTTCTTTAAATTTTTCCACAGATAAAAAAGAGGAGGATATTCTTTCGAAATTCGTTTAATGGGGCACTTTTCCAATTATTTCATCAGATGATAGACCCACACTCCAGAAAAAACATATTTAATATCCTAAAACAGAATTTATGAGGAATCATAATGCACGAATAAACATATAAAAAGAAGAACAAGAAAAATATTTTAGATAAACAAAAACTAGAACTTAAATGGTTTAAGTTCCATAAATAAATAAAAACAATCATTATGATGTAAAGGAAGATAATTTGAATTTAAATTAATAACAATAATAAGATCCTAAAATTGCCAAAAAGTATGCCGAAGAATTCAACAACTACATTATTAAAGATATTAGTACAACTCGTAGAATTCTACCTTGTAAATATTTTTAATTAAATTAGAACTCGAAAGATTATAAAACGACAAAAAAAAAATTTCTGAATCCAATATCGTAAATCGATAAAGAAGAGTATATAGTGTAATAGATTAATCATTCCTTCAAAAATCAGATAATTTAGATGAAACTATTGATGATAATTTAGATTAAAAAATTAATTTGAGAAAAAGAAGAACACAGATTAAAAAGTGCAAACTTAAAATAAGACTTATTTTTGTATTGGCTGTTGTAAGAATTTCAAGAAAATATATGTAATAAATTATTTTTTAATATAGAGTATAATTAAAAGAGAGAGCTTCTGGAGTATCAAATTTAGATTAATAAAAAGTAGTTCATTAAAAATTTATTGATCAATTTGGTATAAAAAATCTTAAATATCAATAAAAAGCCTTTGCAGAGGGAATATTTTCGAAATTGAATTCAATATTTCAAAATTAAAAATATATAAAAGAATGTGAAGAAGTTTAAAGAAATTCAGATATTTTAAATAGAGATCTCAAAAAATAAAGATTTTGTTAGTTCGTTTCTTTTTTTTTAGAGACTTTAGATATTGTAACAAATTAATAAGTTATGTCACCTGTGCTTATACATTTAATGAATTTAAATTTCTTTAAAACAAATAATACTTAAACTAGTTTATTTGTTGCAAATAGAGCTCGTTATTATACTATATATATGCATGAAATGACAAAAGACTAATAATTATTAATAGCTTCTGAATATTTATTATTCTCATAAATAATTCCTAATATTTTTGAAGTATTTAATGATTTAAATGCCAAAACTTTGGAACATAAAAATTAAACTTTAAGTTATTTAACTGCTTTATGTGAGTTGATTTAAATATATTTCGTTGATAATTTTGCAAATCTTGAAAAAATAAAAAATAAAAATGTTAGACCTATTTAAAGAACATTTTAATTATAAACTGAAGAAAATACTGGTTTTTCAAAAGCTGAAGTGATTTATACTTCAACAATTAATTCAAATGAATCGATTATAGTAGAAAAAGGTTTTGATAGGTCAAACATTAAGGAATTACAAAACTCAAAACCTTATTGGGATGAAAAAATGAAATAAAAATTTTCTAAAATACTTTCAAATATTGAAAAAATGATCTTGATTAAACAAAATTGATTATTTATTACTTCTTATTATAAACAATAGTGTAAATCTATAAAAATAAGTATATTAAATATTTTAATGAGTGAATGAAAATGTTGAATTATGAATCATTTTAATTATAATAATATTAATTATAATTAAAAATAAAATGAATTAATAATTCTAAATTCATGATATTGTTCTTGCTCCAGGCTTATCAATTAAAATAAGGAACACCATATAATTTAAACATGGATAGGATGGATTCCATTTATGGGAAGTAAATTGAGAAGTTGTTTTATTATTCAAGGCAGGGATTGTATTGACAAGATACGTGTTTTATAATATTATGCCTTAAAAATTAGTATTCATGGATTTAGGAACAGGAGTAGGCATTACTGGCATTTTGATTTCTAAATATACTCGAGTTATTATGAAAGATTATAATTCAGATGTATTAGATAACACATGGATAAATGTTAAATTAAATTAATCACAATGTATTTTAATGCAGTTGGATTGGAGAAATCACAGTAAAATTAGTTTCTAATTGGATTTAATTGTTGGAAGTGATTTAGTTTATTAAGGAATACCTTTATATGACTTATATTAAACAATACTTAAATTATTAAGTATGTTATAAGAGTATTTTTTAGAATAAAATGGAAAATTTTATTTGATTATACCAAGCAATAGAATGTGTACATCAGAATTTATAGAAATAATGAATTCGGAAGGGTTATTTGAAATTTAAAAGGAATTATTAGAAGATGAAAAATATTATAAGCCTTGTTTATAAGATGAGGAATAATCATAATAATTATATCCTGGTTTAAAAGAACTTTAATTTTAAATGTATATATTTATTAAGAAATGAATTTATCACATTTTCAATTATAAATATATAAAATACAAAAGATAAATGGATGTTGAATAAGTAGAACTAAACATTGTGCCCTAAATATCTGATCAAAATTAGGGGAATGATTAAGTCTAAAGTTCATAGCTTGCTCTAAACACAGTGCTTCTAAATGCTCGATAATCGTATTTATTTAAGAAAGGAAAACTTTAATTATTAACTTTAAAAAGATTTACACAGGCTATATTAATTTACAGAATTTTTTATGTTCTCCTTTGTATTATACCATTTTACAAATGTCCGTTTTAATGCAATAACACTTTATTGAATATTTTATTACTTATATGTATTGGATTAGAATCGTAAAAAATACATATATAATTAGTTTTAAGATTGTTGAAACAGCTTATTAGTTAAAAAAGGTGACATATTATTTAGAACTTTTTATCTTATAAGTTCCTTAACAAGTTATTCCATTTTCACTGAATGACTTTTAAACGATATTTGCACTAAGACAAGCACTCGATAAGCTACACATAAATGCATTCTATTTCAGAATCATTATTAATATGTATTTTCTTTTGCTATTTTCAGTATTTGGATCATATATTATATAATATACGTTGCCTTCTTTTTTAGCAATGCTAAATATTATACAAGTATTATATGATAATATTTTAGATGAATAAAATGTTACAGTTTGCTTTATGCTCATTATAATTTCTCTAGATTCAGCTTTTTTTATCTTCCCATACGTATTTCATTTTATTGGATGGATTTGCTTGAAATCTTATGATGCCATTAAAAAATTAACATCAAAAAATAATGTAAATAGCTTATATATATCTAGAAACTGATTAGATCATTAAAAATAGAGAAATACGTTGAAGGCTAATAATTATCTGATGAAAATATTTGTATAATTTGTTGGGATTCATTTAAAAAGGATGAATGCTATTCACGATTAAAATGTAATTAAAATCACATATTTCACACTACATGCATAAAAATATGGATTAAAACTAATATTACTTGCCCAGTTTGTAGATCCTAGTTAGTTTGAAGCATTATATATTTTTAATTAACTTTATTGATTTATTTGACTATTATTTTATGAAAAATACATATTTTCTTAAAGCAGTTTTTTTTTATTTGTAAACATGATTTATAATTATTCATCTCACTTTAATGAATCTAAACTTTAAATTACAAATAGTAATAAAATAGAGAATTTAATTGAATACATAGTATTTACCTCTATTTAATTAAAATATTAAATAGTCAATTTAGAGTAAATTTGAACAAGTTATATATGAATTTCAAATAAATGCAACAAATTTCTATTTCTAAGGATTGATGAATAATAATTATTGTTTTCAAAAATTCAAGATAAGATGGAGCAAAGAATTTGATTTCATTTAGAATTCAGAAATTGTTAAAAAATTTAGATCAGCTACTTTTTATAATATAAACTATTTTATTTTAGTTTAATAAATCAATAGAATCAGAGAAAATGTATTAGATTTGAAGCTTGTGAAATATATATTTTAAATAACATAAAATTATTTAAAAGAAAACTTGCTTGAATTTGTCTATTATTAACACTGCAATTTTAGTTTTTAGTAGAATACACTTTTTATTTTGAATTTTAGTCATCATAAACAAAATAACTTAATGAGGTCAATCTCTTTCCTTAACTTCAACAGCAAATTATAGGCAAAATATAATTTATAATATATAACAAAAATACAAATTTAAAATTAATTAAGTTTAGTTTGCAAATCTTTAATTCAATTAAAAATAGATAATAATAATATTTATTACTAACCCAAAATTAAAGAATATATAATTATCTAATTGAAATTAAAGAAAGTTTATAAATAATTGTGTAAAAAAACACAAAAAATTGTTAAAAATTGATAAAACTAAAAAAGGAAAGAGTGACTTAATAAAAGATTTAGCTTGATATATTAAAATAATTTTATTGTTGATTTATAATGAAAATTTTCTATTAACAATCAATTATGAGTATTTTTTGATTCACTTGAAAATTTTAAATATTTACTTTAATGATTTTTAATCTCATATTGTAACTAATGAAATTTTGCATTATTCATTCTAATAAGGAATTGTTATTTTCAAAAAATCCTAAATTAAGATTATGAGAACAAAATTTATAAAAAAATTTATTAACTATTATCAAAAATTTTATTCTTTTTTATTAATTATTTAATAATATTCTATTATTGCAAGGATATTTTTATAATTAATATTTTTCTCTAAAATTACTCTTTTTGAAAATTCAAATAAATTTATTAAATAAATCAATATATAAAAAATTATAAATTATTAAGTAAATATTCATTTAAAGCAATAAACCTAGCTTTTATGGAGGAATTCTTCTTCAAATGAAATTTCCCCATCAGATTCTTGTGTTTCTGGATTAAGATTACAATAATCTCCATTATTTTTTTGATTTTTTACTAATCTATGATGTAAATCAATAACTTGTTCATTCAAAGATTCATTAATAGTTTCTAGAGATATTTATGCAGCTTTTATATCTAAATTTTACATAGATATTTATTTGCTTGTATTACCGCTACTTTTTTTTAATCCATTTATTAAAGAACTCTTGATTATTAATTAAATTATTACCCAATCAAATTCCAAATTTTTGTATCCTTTAAAAATAGATTTTAAACTCTCATAGTTAATTGGTAATTCCATTGGGTTTAAATATTTTATTTTATTAGCAAAATCAGTAAAACATGGAGGATATGTTTTAAGAACTTTCTCTGGTAAAAATGAATGCTTAATTGAAAAATAATATTGTAATTTTTCAGCTCTCGTCTTAAATTTTTTTGATTAATCAAAAAATTCTCCATCTGTCAATAATTATATTACAATATAAAGTAAACTTTCTAAATCATCTTTTGGATGAAGCTCTAAATATTTTATTTTCTAATTTATTACATATTCCAAGATGCTATGCCAAACTTGAATATTTATTAAGATGTTAACATTTTTATCCTCCTTTTGAATTTAGTTTGAACTATATAGAATTTTATAAATTTCCTAATGAAAGTATCTTTTCATTTTCCAAACTTGTTAATAGACTTTACATATTTAAATTTGCATGGATAAAATTACTAGAATGTAATAAATACAAAGCATCGATCTAAAAATGAAAAACATAATACAGTTTTTAAAGTTATTAAAATAATGCATTCATATGAAAACCTGTCTTTAGAAAAATTGAACCAAAACTTTAAACTGGGACCAGTTTTATTTAAAACTTGATAATTATATTGATTCATGAAAACTCCATGATCATACAATTTTACTAAACAATCTTAAAGGTTCTAAACTACTTTTCCACTTTAATATTTATCCTCATATTAATTCTCGAATTAAGTTTTAAAATACAAAAGTATTTTAGTGCTATTATCACTTTTTGATAAAAGGGTCATTCGAACAACACATGTTTATTACTATTGTAAATTGATAGCTATGATTATAGTAGTTTATTACCATCAAAAATTGTTGAAGCCTTTCCTTAATAGATTACATTTAGTAATAAGTATTTTTTTTCAATAATAACTGGATTTTCTTGATTATTATATTTCATTTGCGATAATTTCTTAATAGTAAAATATAACTTACTTTTTAAGAATCAGGTGATTTTGTATTACTATGTTCTGTAGAGGTTTTTGGTGCATTCAAATTGTTTATTTCACTAGAATCCATATCTTAAAACATAATAGATAGATCTAAAATATTAATATAATTTATAATTTCTATTTTTAATGAGCTTAAGTTCTTCATAAAATTATAAAATACTTAAAATAAATTATAAAGATTTTGTATTTGTTTGAAATAAAATATTATTTATATTTTTTATAAGTAAATAAAAAAAAAAAAATATAAAAATAAGTTAATCAGCAATGTGAAAAATTCTGTCATTTTCATATTCTTTTTTAAAGAAAATTGTTAAAGTCATTTGGACAATTATGATTCTCACTAAATTATAAATCATCTTGAAGCTATTATTCTATTGGCCCAAAACTTTTCACAAGTAGATTTTTAGATTCAGCATAGGTTGAATTAATAGTTTTATTTTTAACAGATTCATGTTTATTTTATCTTTCTTATTTGATTAAAGGATCAATAGAGTTCTTTCTTGACACATTTGAAGATTTTTAATAGATTGAATCGACCAAACTGAATTTTAATAAATCATCTAAACAATTTGAATCTAGATTTTCTCGAAAAAAGTCTTGTTCTAAACATTCCTTTAATGTAAATCTATATTTAGGTTAAGTTCGAGTCATTTAGATAATAAGATTTTTTAATGATTAAGGCAACTTAATTTTATCATTGAAACTAAGACTACCAGTGTTACTTGATTTAAAAGGATGAACTCCATAGAAACTACAAATTAGTATGTAAATTACATCTCGTAAACGATGATACCTAAACTGTAAACATCGCATTAAGTAGTATACATCTTTTATTTTTCTTTATATTCTTAAACTTCAGGTGCTGCATATCCAGGAGTACCACAATTATAAAGTACATGCTCCTAATATTTATAGTTAGTTGAAAATCCAAAATCTATGATTGCAATATCTGTATTGAAAGGATCCTTATCCTTATACATAATATTTTAAGGCTTTAAATCTCGATGCATTATTTGTTATGAATGGACATAATTCATAGTTTCTAGAATATCTCTTACTAATTATTATTTTTATTAAAGTGAAAAATTTAATAGCTTTTCATATAAATGACCACCTTCGTAATAAGTCATTATTAATTCAACAGAATCTAAGTATTAAATAATAAAAGATACCATCATTTTCATATACTTCATGTAATTTTGGAATGTTTGGATTGTCAAGACTACGCATTATAAATATTTCTTCAGCCAAACTCTTTGCTTGTTTTTCTCTCATTTTATGACCTAAAGGAGCCTTTACCACTTTTTTAATTGCAAATTTTTAATCATTTTGATGATTTATCACAAATACCTAGAATGATTAATCTTAATAAAAATACTTCAGAAGTAATTCCTTCTCCTATCTTCTATCTTAAACTTTATAAATTTATGGGTATGGATTCTTAAATACAATTCTGTTTCAATTCAACAATAAAATTCTCTACTTCTTCTGTTTTATTTCCAGATTGAAGCACAATTTGTGAAAAATCATGTGATAAAGTAATAAGAATTGTATTGTCTTTGTTTCGAAAAGAACAATATACATTTTTAAGAAGGAGAAAGCCTCCAATTTCACCACTCTTTATTAAATGACTTATAAAATAAATTCCTTACCTTTCGAAAATAGAATAAGTGTTGTCTGTATATTTTATATCTCCGAGGAGTTATTATCTTGAGTATTTGCCCTTGTTTAAATAATACGATAGTCTTTTGATCTTCAGACAATTTATGAAAATCGTAATTAACTAAAGCACTCAAGTCTCTATTCCAAAAGGATTACTATTTAGAGGATACGAAATATAAAGAGTGTTTCATTAATAAATTATAATTAATAAAAATCATACTCAATTTTGA
Organism: Paramecium sonneborni; assembly: GCA_905182985.1. NCBI lineage: Eukaryota > Ciliophora > Oligohymenophorea > Peniculida > Parameciidae > Paramecium > Paramecium sonneborni. The sequence goes on along the minus strand of CAJJDN010000033.1, from coordinate 431,001 downwards.
TGATATCCAAACAAAAATTAAGAATGTTGTTCGCTGTTAATCATACAAGTAAAATCATAAAAAATGATTAAATTGTAAATAAATTCATGTATAAATATTAATCAAAGAACTTAAATCATAGAATTAGACAAACTTAAAAATTAATCAGTTTTAATTATTTTTTTTGCATTAATTGTAAATATTTATTTTCAATTTTATATCATTGGAATTAATATTTAAATCATTTCATAACCCATTACATACTCAAGCATTTAATTTTCTATTAAGCTTCTCAAGTGCAGCCTTATTTTCAGCTTCATAATTAGGAGCATCCTTTATAAAAAAGTCAATTGTCTTCTCTAAAGCTGTCATTAAAGGGGTTAATTGAATGCCCAATTCTTTTATTTTTTTATTACTAATAATTCCACAATCAACTGAAGGATAAAATTTACTAGCTTCTATTACATGTTTAATATTTAATTATTATTTTTTTGATATTTTATCAAGCTAAAATTAGTATTAAAGTATTACAATAACCTAAGCTAATTCAATATATGAAATTGTCTCATCAAAGCAAACATTATAAATTTAATTTTATTATGGAATATTTTAAATGAAATATTTAATGCAATTCACAACATCTGTGCTATATACAAGACTAATTTATTCAGATTGCACAGCTTAATCCTATTATTATGTTAATCAAATTTACCACTTAAATAGGATTCTTATCATTTTATTAAAGCCATTTCACTAATGCAAAAAATCTTCCAGAATCATCAAATGGTCCAATTACATCAGGAAGTCTTAAAATAACATATCGAAATGAACCTTCTACTACATAATTTTATAGAAACTCTTCACATTTCAATTTATTCTAAATTTATTCATAATAATTATTACATGGCCATAACTTTCTCTTTTTTTTTCTTAATCTGATAATTCTTTTCTTTAATCCTAATCTTCAGTTATTGGAATTTATCTTATCTTACAAACATCATAGATTGAGTCTGTTGATATAAATATATATAAATTGCATAATCCTCTTAAGGCTCCATATACTGATTTAACCTGATTACTATAAAATGCTGAAAAATCAATAACAGCTTCCCAATTTCTACCATTTACTCCAACACCAAGTTTCTTTGAAAGATATCTAATCAATGTCGTAAAATCTGTTGTATCTTCTCGATTGCCATATGTATAATAAACATTCTTTATTTGATTGACTGCATTGTTCCAATAATTTTTTCCTCTATTTATATAATGAACTTCATAAGATTCATTTTCAGAAATATCTTGCAATAATTCCTTTCCCATAAAAGTAGAACCACCAAGTACAAGTATTAATTTCTTCATGATACTTTCTTATTTAATAATTAATAAAAATGGAAATATGTGATTTATTTAAAGAGACTGTAAACATATATTGTTTAAATTAGCTTCAAGAACAGGATGATACTAAAAGATAAACTCTAATGTTTAGTGTATGCAGAAAATTAAGTAGAATATTGCCTTTTCCTTCTGTTATCTCAGTGTTGTAATAAAAGCCAAATATTTTGAAATATTTACTGATCGCCAGTCAATTATATGAAAATAGTGTATCAATAATATGATTCTAGGCCTTGCTATTATTTTATGCTTTATAAGATAGATATTGGGAAGAAAAGGATTACGTCAAACTGTATTTTGATTGTGTTATCAAATGTCTGATTAATTAGGAGAGTAATGTACTAATTATTGACATTTTTAGTATATTGTCAAACGGTGATTTATAATGAAACCAAGCTTAGGTGGTTTCTTCTGGAAAACTCTAAAATTTTTATTAATAAAATCTAACAGTCCTTTTTTGATAATGAAAATGTTTGTTAATAGGTTAATAACTTTTTTAAGAGTTTCATTAAATACAATTCTAATTTTGATATGCTCAATTCATGTTTTCAATTTGCCTTAGAAAAGAGAAATACTTGGATATTATTAAGAGATTTAGATCTATAATTTGAAATCGATGTTGAAGATTGTATCAAATTAAATTAATTAAGAATTGGTTGCATTGAGTTAAGTGATGAGTACAAAAAATTTAGATTTTATAAGTGAGAAGATAGAGTAAAAAAGAGAAGAAGCATCAAATTATGGATTAACAAAAAAATAAATGAAATAATAGATGTTAGAAGAATGGTTATTTCAACCAAGTGAAGTCCCATTATTGGTAGCTAATCATGCTACTGTTGATTAATTGAGTAGTGAAGTTTTTAAATCTAATATGCTCTTAGACTTGTTTCTATCATTTATATTGTTTCCTACAAAAAATCCTTAAGTTGTTCCTAATGTAATAACGAATCTTATTTTAGAAATTATACAATATTGATGTAGATTTAAATCCTCCAGATCCTCCTTCATTTAGATAATTAAATGTTAATGTTTCTTAAGAAAGAAGACCACTTATCTAATTTAGAGCTTTTAGAACTATGCAAGTCATAACTGATAACAGAAATAATTTTTTATTAACTAGAACTAATAAAGAATATTATTAAAGAGCTTATTCAATGATTTATGAATGTTTAAAATAGGATTTAGTAGCAATCACGATTTGTCCAGAAATTATTGTATAATATCTATCATTCCTTTTGTATTAAGAGCCTGAAATTTCAATTTTCTTTCTAATTTTTTATAACATTCCTTACAGATTAATGCTATTTTTAGATATTCCAGAAATTTCATAATTTTTTTCATAACTCATAAACTTTGTTTAAACTCCTTATAACAAAGTTAATAGGGATTCGAATCGGTTGATTTGGAAATATTTCTAAATTTCCGATTTTTTTTCTGATTTACTTAATATGACTATATTTGATTAAAAAACAATAGATGATGTTATCACTTAAAAATCAAATGAATATTATAGACCTAAAAATCTAGATGAGATTTTAAAAAGACCAGATTTTACACCTTTATAGGTAGAAAAACAATTTCCATAACCAGAATAAAAGAAGGTTGCAGAAGAAATTGATGAATTGGATTAAGATCTTGATTAAATTTTTAATTATCTTCCTCATAAATGTTAAAAGACTGTTAAAATCTTTGAAAGAATGATTGATTAAGCACAGAAGAAAAAAGAAAGTAAAGCAAAATAAAGAATGTCTTTAATAGCCACTCCACCTTAATTTTTATAAACAAAAAATCTTAAAATAGAAGAATAAATTCCTATTACATTCAGTCCTACTAGAAGAAGAACAATATTAGCACCAAGATTAGCCTCCATGCTTGAAGGAGGACTTAAAAAATCATTAGTTGTTAATCCTGTTCAATTTGATAATATACCTTAATCTACAACTAATAGTACTACTAGAAGTCAATTATAAGCACTCACAAATCCAAATAATTTGTTTGGAGTATTGACTGAATAAATTTAATTGGTCAACAAAAAGAGTTCTTAAGAATTGATTCAAAAACCTATGTATTAAAGAATGTTAGTGAAAAAACCAACTTAAATCATAATACTTCATAGTAGGTCTTTGTCAAATTAAAAACGATTAAGTTAACAATCTTCTCAAATCAATATTACTGAATCTCTGAATAAATCAAGAATCTAAAACTCTATCATTTTAAATAAATTTACTCATTTAGTTGGATCTATCAAATGTTATGATATTGAAAAAGAATTTTGTATCTATCCACCAGAGTTAAAGGATTAATAAATTGATGATTTTGAGAAGCTGGCATTTGATGAAGAATTCCGAAGACTTTCATAAAAAAATGAGAATTACACTAAAGGAGCCCTTTAATGCCTTTATGATATCTTACATACAATCTTCACTTAAAGGAAGTGTATTTTATAAAATAATCATCATTTTGAAAATCCAGAATTCTATCTAAATATCTTAATGGGAGAAAATAAATCTTATTTCATAAATATCATTGCCAAGAATTATTTATTGAAATAGAAAGTAGAGGAAGACTTATTATGTACATTCATGGTAGCAGGTAGAATTTATAATTTGATTTTATCTTAGTACAATCTTAAAAAAATATCTCTTAATTTCCATGAACATTTAATCTCGGTATGTAAGATTCTTTTAACCCAGCTTCTGATATCAAAGCTATCTATTAGAACAATTACATTATTAGAAAGTGTAGCTTTAATTTTAGAAAACACAAAATAATAATTACTAACTTATATTCCCATTTCTTTTTGGCATTTATTGATTGAATCTTATTCAATTCATTATTCTAATCAAATTTTTATTAATTATTTTAGAAGAATTTTAATAACTACTTTTATCTATGGAAATCTAGTAATTTATCATAGAATTTTATTAAAAATCAATTTTCTCTCTTATTTTAAAGACAATCCAGATTAAATTAAATTAATTTTTCTGGTATTATATATGATGTTTAAATTAAGATAAGATGGGTTAAAGAAGTTAAAGAAATAAATTTCATTATTATCTTCTTGGAATGCTTTAACAGATTTCTTCAAAAAGTAAGTTAATTTATTAATTATTTTTAGAGATTTATAAAGCCTTGAATAATAAAAATTTTAAGAATATATAAAGGGGCTTCGAAGTGAAGATATTACTCATATATAAATACTGACTGAAAACAAAGGTTCAATAAAGAATAAATTTTATAAACCTTGATTACATTTGAATCAAATATCAATTTAATAGTTCTAAATTAAGAATTGAATATTTTTATAAAAATAGATATTGTAATATCTTTTTCGCATTATTACAATTTAAATGAAAAATTATCAGCTCAAAATTAAAATATTTATCATTTATATTAAATAAATAATCATTTTTTGCAAACTACAACCTTATGGATTATATAGATTACACAGAGATAAGATTTTCATTTATTGGTACAAGAAAGCATTTTTTCTCGGATAAATAATATTATGTTTCTGTTTTTGATGATCGTTTCGTGATGGGAACAGTAAGAATCAATAATTTAAAGATAGACATCCAATACATAGCAGCCAAAATACACAATTTAGTTTGGTTTTGCTACAAAAATAGGATGGAATATTAAAAAGACCAAATAAGGAATTTTATTAGATTCATTTAGTTTTTTTTATAAACAAAAGATGAAGGCAATGAATGCTAGTAATGATAATTTGATAAAGTAAGTAATGATTCAAAATACAATTTTAGATTCAAAGAAATGATAAGTTTAAAGGTGACTTTTGATAACATTAATGATTTGTATGAACCTCTTTCCTTAATAGGCAAGGGAATTTCAGCAAAAGTTTATAGCACTCTATATAAAATAGACTAAAAAGTTTATGCAATAAAAGCTATAGAAAAGGCATTTTTAAAACAACAAAATGAATCTGGTTAAGTATTAAAATATATTTATATATTCATAAGGCTGCATTTAAAATGGAAGTTTCTATTTTAAAAACTTTAGCATAATTCCCAGACAACTTTTTAACATTGAAAGAAATTTTTGAAGGGGATTAGGTTCATTGTTTAGTAACTTCTTATTTGGAAGGATCAAGTTTAGCTTAAGAATTTGATTGTTTGAAGGTAATGATAAATTAACAAATAGACAGCAGATATGTATAGGTTTCCTATTCATTAAGCTAAGCTTATAATGAGAAAATTACTTACAAATTTAAGTGTCTTGCATGAAAATAAAGTATATTTGTTTTTTTATTAGATAATTCATAGAGATTTGAAGCCTGATAATTTAATGTTTTCAAAAAAAAATGACTATTCGACATTAGTCTTAGTAGATTTTGGTTTAGCAACATCTGAATCTATGGTAAAGTAAAATAAATTTGTAAAAAGATTTCTATTTCCAAAGTGTGGTACACCTGGATATGTAGCACCTGAAATTTTAACTTTGAAACCTTTTAGTAAATACACAACAAAAGTTGATATCTTTAGTTGTGGTTGTATTTTTTATAAAATACTTACTGGTAAAAATTTATTTGGAGGAATTTCTTTCGATGAAACACTTAAATAAAATAGAATGTGTTAAATAGAATTCGACCTTCCTCATGATTTACAACATATAACAGAATAATCTATCGTAATTGTATTAATAGATTTTTAGAATTTATTATAATTAATGTTACATAAAAATCCAAAACATAGGATTAGTGCCAAAGATGCTCTTACTCATCCTTTCTTTGAATAAAATCTTGACTAAAATATAATATATTCTCAAAAAAGGTCAATTAAAACATTCTTAAGTGCCTATTAAGAAGAACAATAATCTGATTTAGATAGTTTTTAAGATGATAAAATAAGTAATGAAAAACAAGTAGAAGAGTCGAATTTTATTTAAATACCAAAGAGTAAGAGATGCTCTTTAATGGGGGATTTTTCTTAATAGTCTTAATCTCCTTCCAAATTCTTACATGACACATAATAATTTTACTAAAAAGATCCACTTTTTGGGTTTAAGTGCATAAAAGTAACTTAAAGCCCTTAAGTATCTTAAATATTAGATTGATGTTATTGATTAAATTCTATTTTCCATATAAAAAAAATATTTAATAATTGATAATAAATGCAGAATTATGAAATTTTAGAAAAGATTTATGAATCAAAATCTACAATCATTCATAAAGTCAGAAATATCAAAGATAATAACATATATGCCATGAAAGAATTTGTTGGGTTTTATAACTAAGGTATAAGATTTCGATAAATGTAGCTTTAAGTGAGATATCAATTATGAAAAAATGCTAAATACCCTTTGTTATAAAACTTAAAGAAGTATTTAGAATAGATGACAATGTCATAATTATAATGGAGTATGCAGATTAAGGAAATCTGAAATAATTTATAAGCGAGCATCTTGGAAGTTTCATTTCAGAACGAGTGATTTGTAAAATACTAATACAAATCGTCTTTGTTTTTATCTATATGAGAGAAAATAAGATATGTTATAAAGGTTTAAATCCTGAAAATATATTGATACATTAAGAATAAGTGAGAATTTGTGATTTTGGAATAGATAATTTAATTGAGCATTAAAAACCCAGTTATAGACCTCCAGAATTACTATTTCAAAATAAATTTTCATACAAATCGATGATGTATCATTTAGGTCTTGTTTTATACGAATTGACTACACAAAGACAACTATTTAAGTTAGAGATTATCGAACAAATCAAAGCAGTGATCCTTAACGGAGGAGCGTAATTGAAATTATCATTTAAGTATTGTAAAGATTCCATAGATATACTCCAAGTAGCTTCGATTCATCATTTCAACTTGTCTTGATCTCCAAGAAACAGATAGGTTGGATATTCGTCAATTAGTACAAAACGAAAACTTTAAAGTCCTATTGAAATAAAAACATTTCACTTTTACTTATGAATAATAGGATACTTTCGAGTTTTGGTGTAATAATAAATAGTAAAAATAAAAAAGAAAGAGTGTTTGTACTGAAAATTTAGATTTAGAAGTGAAAGAATAATTACCATTAGATTAACAAATTATTTAATAGGATAAGCCAAATAAAAATATTACAATGAACTTAGAATCTAAAATAAAAAATAAACAAACTATTCCAAAACTGAATTTAAAAAAACCTCCGGATGATACATTAACTCTGAGACCAATTTCATAATAAACCAAAGGAACTTAATCTAATACTATTATTAAAAGTAATACTTTCAGTCGATAAAATTTCATCTCTTCTACTCATAGAAAATTAGTTTCTCCTATTCCCAAACCTTAATGGATTGACTTTTTATCAAAACCACAATATTTAGATGCTCCAATCAAACCTTAAACTATTATAAATAATTTAATCAAACTAAAAATGGAATAGTGTGTAGAGACTATTGGAATAGAAGAGACGAGATAAACTCTAAATCGATTAAGACAAGGTGGATCAGTAAATGAATTTCTTTCTAAATATCAAGATTCTAAACATCATTGCATAGCTAGGCATATGTAGGATATTATTTCGTTTACATAATTATGAAGATTATGTTTAAATTCATACATCAATCTATTTATAATTATTTCTGAATTGCTTTCTCTTCTTTTAATACAGTTTCTAATCTATCTTCAATAAATTTAGCAGCTGTTTAAGCCTATTTATAAAATATTCTTATCAGCTAATCTTTCTTGATTGAATTTTTCAAATCAATACCATACTACCACCAAATAATTTATCAGGTGAGACCAAGTATATATATTTGAAGAAATCATGTTCCTCAAAAGAATATTTGTAAACAATTCCTATTCCGATGGATGGAGATTTAAGAACATTACTGAAAGGAGAATTATTTAAATCTTATGCTAGGAAGTGAATTTTTCAATAGGCTTAGAAATTTTAAATAGATAATTTGAACTAAGTAATCCATATTTAAGACTAAAATATAAAGTATAAATTAAATTATAGCTTTTAATATTAACAATTAATCTCTATGATTTGAAGTCAATTTGAAACTTTTCAGCTTGATAATAATTAAAATTAAATATAATCTTTCTCACATCATATTAAAGTTTATCAATATTTATGTATTGTCTATTGAATATTTATTAATTTCATAAAAATAAGCATTTTAGTAAGAAAAATAAATATTTAAATAAGTTCTTTTAAATCCTTCAGAAAAACTCAATATAAATAAATGTCACCTTAAATTTCTAAGTGCCACTATATAAATACATAGTTCCATTCATTGAAATAAAATCAGATTACCTTTATGATTATGTTAAATACTTTAAAATGAGGTAACTAAGTATCTGAACTTATTTAGAATACTTTAAGGAATAGATAATGACTAAATCAATAATAATTAAGAATGAATATTCTTCACTACTAATTATAATGATAATGAAGATCAGTATTTTTTGTCATTAATAATGGCCATGGTTCTGATGGTCATTTTGTTTCCATTTAATGTTACATAATAAAACAAAAGAAAGTTTAGGATATCATGGTTTTTGGAAATCATTAATCATAAAATATTAAATTGATGAATTAATGTATTATAGATATAGAAAAGGAAATTTAGTTTCATGATGAGTTCAAAATGTTTTTAAATGGTCCCTCTTTAATTGCAATATTTAATTTAGAAATAAAATCATTTTTTGATAAAAAAGAAAATTGATCTAATTGATATATCATTCTAAGATAGTAAGAATTATACCTTAATTTGTATAAGTATATGTTTGTAGATAAAGAAATAATAAATTTTCAAAATTGAATATATCATCAAACCAGTGTTTGTTTTTATTAGTTATTTTCTTATTTCATTTAATCTATACTATCTTATCTTTCATCTGAGGATTGAGTTCTTGTGGACTTTAGAATTTATTTCTCTTCATTGTATTTCTCTTTAAACTTGCTTATATAATTTTTAAGTATTTGATTTCGATATTATTTTTAATTCTTTCCTTTAATTTGGTATATCTTATTTTGTTCTGATTTATATTATTCTTCATTTTGTTCTAATACTGTCAAAAAATGATTTTAGCAATATGAGTATTATGATGGTTCTGTTTAGTCTGAGACTCTACTTAAGCTTTCCTCTTAAATAATTTATTTATCAAGTAATTTAAAGCATTTTTTATTAGATTTGGAAAAGTCTAACCCAAGTTACCCTTTCTTTTTTTAATCAATCTTAGGAAGTTGATTTATTTTTAATATTTATCCTGTTTAAGATTGTGGTTCTGTTTGAGTTTCTTAATTCATCATTATTTTTTTTCTTTTTGTTATATGATCGAATTATTTCACATGAACTGTTTCTATTTTTGACTCGTAACAAACTATTAGAGGTTCGGTAAAAATATTTTAAACATTTTTTGTTTAGGATTTCATTTTCTTCAAGGTATTAAGGATATTTTAAGGTATCACCATTAACTTTTGCAAAAATTCCATTAAATTAATTCTTAATATATATAATAATAAAAGATAAATAAAAAAATTATAAGTTTATTTAATACAAAAAATGCAAAGAAAGATAGAAAATATTCTATGTTATTGATTACTATTAAAATTAGATTCACTAATTATCATATTGGAAGGATTCTGTTTATCAGTTTCTCTTTAAATCTTTTACTGTATCTTTTAGGTTCTTAAGCTGAAGTGTCTAATTATAAATTCATTTTAATAATTTTTTTTGTATTTCTTTCAAGAGATTTGTTAACATTCCATTTTTATAAATAATCAATAATGCCTATATGATAGTATATCTAAAAATTCTATATTAAATTACCCCTTATTCTTTAATTGAAGGATTAATATTGATTTATTGGCCATCCAAATATTTTTATAGTAATTATTATTGATCTTTCCAATCAATAATCATAATTAACAAAGAATAATCAATAAGTTGTTATTTTTCTAAAAAATCAGAGTCTTTGCTTAAATTTTAGTTTAATTCTTGGCTTAGTTAAATAAATTACTTAAAGTAATGCTCTAATCCACCCAAATTTATTATTCAATTTTGAAAAAATCTAAATCTTTCAAAGTCAATTTCGATAAATCACTTTCAGTTTTCTTTGCAAGAACTTCACGATCATATTAAGATCCTTTTAAATCATAAGTTCTTAATATCTAATTTCTTGGTATTCCTAGTGACAAATTCTTCATTATTAAAAAGTGAACCTTTACTTTTGATTTTTCAAAAGTATACATCCCATAAATCTTATTTAATAAAGATTGTGGATTATTTGCTTAATATGTAGCAAAGCTTAATAAATTTTTTTTATATGTATTAACCTCTGATTATCTCATTGTTTTAATAATTAATTAGTTGTTGTGAGAAAAAAAAAAATATTCACCACTTTTACCACCATCAGGACCTGTTGATTATTCTATTTTCATTAAATTCTTTTAAACATCAAAAGAATCTTCTATATCAATATTATCTAAAGTAACAAAGTAATTAAAAATTTTAGGAGCATATAATATACATCTCATTTAAAAAACTTAAATATTTTGAGATTCCTTAAAGTAGGATTTAAAAAGATCATTATCAAGATTAACAACCATACATTCATCAACTTCTTCAGGAATAAATGGTTATAAAGTTACATCCACCAATTCACTTAAATCTCCTTAACTTGATTCATCAGATTCATCTTAATCATCATTTATCTCTAGATCTTTGTAAAATACAACTTATTCTTATTTCTACTTTTTTAGTATTTATATACCAGCTAACATAGAAATTACTTAAGTTTTTTTCATTTCCTTTTATAACTGTTCTAAAAGATTAAATTCTATTATAAAAATTAAAAATCTTACATTACAAAGATATTTCAAAATCCTTAGTATCATTATTTTGGTTTTAATCTAATTAGGGATCAGAAGTTTATGATTTGTTAAATTTTGGTATGAGGAGTGGATCTTTCGTGATAATAATAACCTAGCCTAAAATACAAAGGGCTTGAGTTATATTTTAACAAGTCGCTGATGGTAATAGATATGTCTTCAAAAATATATAGCAATTTAATAGATTAGTTGCACTGAATATTCCAAGTAGAAATTTCATGACAAGACTAAAAGTAATAAATTTTTGATAATATCTTAAGTATTAGCCTCTTAATTATCTAATTGATGACATTTTAGGGACTAACCTTTTAAAGGTAAAAACAAAAATTAATGACATAGTTGCAAATAAAAGAAATACTAATAAATATATGATTGCAATAATGTAGTCCCAAACAGGTTAATGAGTGGCTGAAATTGCACACATTCTAAGAACAATAAAATAAATAATACCCATTTAATGAGATTGATATAATACCATTATCAAATATAAACTCTAATATAACTAAAATTATTATTAGAGCTGTGAAAGAGTAATTAAATATTCGAATAAATTTGATTGTTTACTCCAAAGTGTTATATACCAAAGCAAGTGGGTAGGCAGCAAACATAAAGATGTTTAGATTTGAAATTACAAAAACTATTGAAGTTGCTATTCCTGTAATCTAATTTATTTTAATAATTACATAACAAAATAAATTTTCTGGAGCTAAGTCTTCTATGATTACATACAATGCTGTAGAAAATTGAACAATTGATTATATTCCATTAGTTACTGTAATCACAAAGATAATATCTCCAGGACCTCCAAATAGCCTAAAGTCTTTTAAGAACTCATAAATAATTCGGATTGAAATTATAAATGTAACAGGAGCTTTGTTTGCTCATTCAAATTATACATAGCAATACAAAAATCCAACAATCTATTGGAAACAATTTAAGTTTTTAATAATTTATTTCTTCTTATTCTTTACTATTGGTTTATCTTTTGCAGTCATATAAATCACTCTCATCATACATTTTAGCCATTAATTCTATGTTCAAAAGGAACAAAATTATAATGTAGAATCTAATCATCATCAAATTTATAAATATTAGTGATTATAATCTATAAATCAAATCAAGAGAAAATTATTCCGTCATTTAAAATTTTAGATCGTTAAAAACATAATCCAATATATTTTTAAAGAAAATTCAAATAGAACAATAAATTTATATAATCTATAAATAGTCATATGCATTTGAAATGATACAATATTATGATTTTGATTTATTGGATATATATTTTCATAAAAATAATCTAAAATAATTAACTAAATAATATATCAAATGAGTTATAATTTATTAATATAATGATTAATAATGTATTATTATTTAGCATGTTGTTTAAAAGATAGAATTTAAATTGAAAATAAATTAACAAATGCTCTTTCAAATAATATATTATTGTTATTTTCAGCATAATTCATATAATCCAATATCTTTCTATGAGTCACTTAATAAATAAAATGAACTTCTATTTTTGAAAAATGTTTAAAGAACATTTTTTCCATTTTTAGCTGGGCATTCAAGTAATTCACCAATCATTTCTATAGGAGTTATTTTATTTTCTTAAATTAGAATGCCTTTTATTTATTTTATATTTTCAGCGAAAGCTACTAATATAAAATGCTTAATCTATTTAACAATTATAATTTCTTAAACTTTTGAGTTGAATAACTATAAAATAGAAATAAAATTTACTTAATATTCTCCTATAAAGATATTTTTAATTACATTAAACAATTTAATTGATCCATCAGTGCATCCATAACAGATGACTATATCATTCAAATATTCTGTGGCAATACATGTACTTATATTAGAGATAGAAGAGCTGATTGAATAAATTCTAGTTCACAATTAACTAACAACATTGCTCCTTACAGATTATTGCTTATTTTTAAACTGTAGATAGAGACAATATTTCCCTATGAAATAGTGGCAAACTTCTCATGTTTGCTTACATAAAGAAATTCAATAAGTTAAGTTTTAAAATCAAAAGAAAAAGCTATTCGATTATCATGATAATTGATAACTTAGAGATTAGTATCACTCTAACAAAGAAGATGAGATGAATCAGCTATATCCATGATTCTATTCAATTTAGATTTAAATCCAATTAATTTTCTTTCTGGATAGGGTACATAATTTTCTCCCAAAGTCCAAATAATAGCATAATTTTCTTCACTTAAAGATGCCAACCTTGTCCCTCTATTTTATTTTAAAATTAAAAGTTGAGAGACTGGTTTAGTATGTTGAATATAAGTATTAGGATAGAAACTAACTTTACTTGTAGTCATATCTAATAATTTGACTGTTCCATCAGCTAATCCTAAAGCAACAGATGAATTACTAACAAGAGCCAATGATGTCACTTAGAATTCAATACTTAACTTTTTTTTAATTCTAAATCTTTAATTGGAATGATTCTAAAAATATAATATTAAAATTACTCTTGATTAAGTAATATCTTCAATTATTCTATTATCTAATATTTAAACATTAATATTTGGAATGATAATGGGTTATAACTAATTTTATAGAGAGATTTTAGTATCCACTGCAGAAATCACTGTTTTGTTATCATCCAACATTGTTACTTTATCAGCATTTGATGCATCCATAGATTTACTTTTAATTGGAGGTGATGATATTGCTTAAATAGTAGTAGGTATTGTAGGTTATTGGTTAATTTCTATTAGTGTTTGATTAGGAATACTGACATTCTTGATATAATAGTCTTTAATTGAATTCATAGCATCAGTTAATAATCTAGTAAAATTTTCATTGTTATATTCTAATTCTTAAGCTTTTTTGACTTTATCCAATACTTATTTTAATAATTCAGGTTTCTTCATTATAGACATTTATTTGATTGATACTTTAATTTATGAGCCTAAATCAGGTTTAGTATGTAATTTTTACTATTATAGAGATTAACTTTACTTTTAAATTATTCTCATTTCCATAATATTTACATTTTGTTAGAAGGAAATGAATAGGTTCTAGTTGTTCTTTAAGGATAAAAAAGTTGTTTTTGTATATTTTAAGATATTGATCTAATTTGTTCAATAGCTCTGTTTTATGCAATTCAAAAAGCAATGTGATGGATTCTAATGCTTAATTGATATCTAATTCAATTTATTGCTTTTATGATCTCACATATCCTTCCATATTATTCAAATGTTCATCTGTTAACAAAATTTATTAGACTACTTAAGATTCTTTGCTAAAGAGATCAATATATTTGTTAGCATCATGTACATGGTCTTCGATTTATTTACTCATCAACGTTACATATTACTAGTAAGGTATTAAGCATTGATTGTGTTTTGTATGTTAAGAAATGGTTTTTTAATCTGTCATACATACTTTACACATGAAAGGGAATACTGAGCAATCTAAATCGATACAAGCTTGTATAACTTGTTATTTGTGTTGAGGACAGATTAAATTAACATTCATATTAAAAATATATATATTAATACACTCATCAATCTCTTTGTTCTTTTTATCCTTTGATATATCCAGTTGGATAGAATAATTTTTCTAACTTTTCTTATTGAACAAATGGATCATTATCCTCATAACCTACATTAAAAATATACTTTTAAAATATTACCATATAATCTATAAGTGTTAATTTCTCCATTTGCATCACCTGTAACTAGGATTGGACTATTTTAAGCAAATCTAATCATTGTTTTAGCTGGCCAAACCTATTATTCTTATGGCATTAGAGTAGCAAAGGGATCTAGCATATTATTTTTTGTTAAATCCCATAATTCTAATCTTCCATCTTTACAAACTGAAGCAAATAAAGTAGATGTTGAAGGAGACCATTCAAAATCCAAAACTTCATCTTGTAAATTTTATTGCTTAATAAACACAATAACATACTTAGAAATTGGCTTTTGGTAATTCTTCTTTCCAATTCCAAAGTTTACATGACCAATCTGCACTACATGTTAAAAAGATGTCACTAAAAAATGGATTACATCTCACCTTATAAACAGGACCAGAATGACCAAAATAATTATCTAAATATTATTCTGTGTATGATTTTGAACATCTATGTATAGTTCCATCTTCTGTTGCTGCTAAATACATAGAAGATTCTCTAAATAAAAATTAGATTTAATAATATACCCTAATAAAAAATCAAATGAAAATCCTGCTGATAATCTAAAATTGACTCCCTCTTGTAAGTTTTCTTTTTAAGATGATTAAACAACTCTTTTCAAATTCATTAAATTTGTATATTCTAATCCTTTTTTCATTGACCATTCTGCAATTCTACTATCACTACTTATACTAACTAATGATTCTCCTTTATCAGTTCCTTTAGTACCTTTACCAATCCATTAAACTTCCCAAACAGAATCACTATGTTTTCCTGCTAATTCTTTATTTTCTGTAATTGGTTTATCTGATTTTCTTCTTATATCCCATACAGCAACAATACCATCAATTGTACCAGCAGCAATAAGATTAGGTTAACTATTTGAAAATTTACAACAATTAATTTTTGAAGGATAAGTAATTATTCTTTCAGGATATGTAGGATTTTTTAATGTCCAAAACATTATGTGTCCTTCAGAAGTTTGATTATTTGAATAAGAAACAGCTAATAAATCTTTATTTACAGGATTCCAATCTGCTTAAGTAACTTTACATTCATCACTTAATGCACATTTATATGAGAATAACTAAACTATTGGTTCTTATTACTTCTTTTCTACAACTTATTCATCTTCTTATTTATTTTAGAATGCTCTTTTAAAAGCTCCTCTTTATTTTAAATCTTCATCTAATGTCATCTTTTCAAATTTAACTTCTGGATAATTTCTATATTAGATGTATTATTTATGAAATAAATTCTAATTTAAAATTCTTTCAACATATTTTAAATTTGTTTAAATCAAATTACTTTGAAATATAACTTATTCTGCTTCAGCCATTTAAGTGTTATTCTTTTTAACCAATTCTTTCATGAAATCTTCTTCCTTTTAATCTTATTCGTCTTATTTCATCTCATATTATTTTAATTACTACTCTGGTAAAGGATTACTAGTTTTGCCATGACTTCTTGTCACTTATTATTAAATATTAACTTATTAAGATTGTAAATTCTTAGTTCCAGTATGACTTGAACTTGAATCTAACATTTTTTCATCTATTTATTAATTTGTATATCCTCCTGATAAATTATTTAATGGTTAACTCTATTTATTTGTAATTACACCTGTTTTTGTTTTATTAGATTACTTATCAGAATAGTCTCTACCTAATATAGGTCTTTCAGTATGAATTTTAATTGCTTCCAATTCAGTGGGTAATAAAAAATATGGATTCTTAATATGTTATTTGAATTCTTTATCAATAGAACCTTTAATATCTTCTTATAATAGTTCAAATTCATTCATTTAATCTGTAATTTATGCATCATAAAGATCCCAAATAGCAGCAAATGCACCATATTCATTTTTCTCTATCTTATTTGATTATTGTATCTTATGTTTTTAAATATAATTTAAAGTCTATGCATGTCTTTTAGTATAATTATCACTACCAATCTTTTCAATCATATATTTATCATAATTTTATGTTTTTTATATAACTCCATTTTTTTTGCCCTAGTCACTATTTATATATGAGGAAGGTATAAATAATAACTACATTGTACAAGTTTCAGATAAATTTATAGGAATATTTTCATCTAAATCTTCTTCTTTCAAACCTTTCTTTAATTTAGGTTTTTTTTCTTATTATTCTGATTAGTCTCTTTTTGAATCTGAATCAGAATAGGTACCTTCAGATTATTTAGAATCCATAAAACTACTTCGTTCTGGATTATTAGATGATGAAATCTTTACATCTGAATTAGATGATTTATCCTAATTATAAAATTATATTATACTGCACTTTGATAAAAGGACTTCAAATTACTCTCAGCAACACTTTAACTTACTTTAGTTTCATTTTATTTTTGTAATACTTTCAAACGCTACTCATCTTCTCTATTTTATTGTTCTGCAAGTTATAAAAATTTCTTAGTAACAAGCCTTTCTAATTTAAGATTTTTACTCTTTTGGAGTAACTATTGCATCTTTATATTTCACAACAATGTTGTCTGATCCTGATTATTGCGTATCCATGTTATTTTTTGGTGGTCCCAATTAAGTTTTGCCGCCTCCTAAATTAATTGGCCTATCTAAATATAAAATCAAAACCTTTTCTACATTGTTACATTACTACGAATGTTTGATTTTGTTACACCTGCTTTCAATCCTTCAGACCCTATAGATTACATCTTTTATTTAAAGAATTTAATTTATAAATATTAGCTTATACTCTATTTTTATCATTTTAAATTAAAACTATTTTTATTTCATATATTTATAAATTAAGAATTTCTATTCTTATTGTTCCATAGATTTCAATCAATTTATCAAAATTATTTATTCAATTAGTTTTTATATATTTATCAAATTTAAATTCTATGGATTTTATTACCTTCCCCAATATAGAATTCGTTTCCTCTTCTATAAGCATATTTAATTTTATGTGCATATATTTATTTTTAAACAATATACCATCTATTTTCTTCTTTTTTAATCCAAACTAATAAATTCCCATTAAAATCATAATTTATCAAATATTCATTAAAGTGTAACAAATTTTATATTCTATACTCATTATGATTTATCTATTCTGTACATTGTCCATTTTTTCTATCAAAAAATTGTATACAATTTTCAAATTAAACAATTATATTCTTTAAACCATAAAATTAAATAGCCATAATTTATTTTGAATGAATTGCAATTACTTAAAATTCTTCCCATTATTATTCTAAATATTTCCATAAAATCAATTATTTATCCTCCCCTCCACTACATAATACTGTATTGTCATTATTTAAAACAATAGCATATACTGGTCCAATATGACGATTTAGTGTTTATATGCATTTTATTGAATCGTCTTGCTTAAACCAAATTTTAATTGTGGAATCCTCACTACATGTTACTATAATATTTTCTAACTCACTAGTTGTTATATTCCAAATATAATTTAAGTGTTCTTATTTCAACTAATTTGAAATCCATGTATTTTGTTGTTTCTTCCATAAAATTATTTTACAATCCATGCTTATTGATATAAACCAATCATCTTTTTTACTGTAATAGATGTGATGAACAGAAGAATCGTGATGTTATAAAATTTAATTCAATTCCCAATTTCCTTATTCGTTTTTTAAATAAACCACTAGATTATCTTTAATACCTTATCCTTTATCTTATAAACCAATAACTAATATTGAATCATCATGATTAATTCCAAATGACAAGATATTTTAATTTGATTATACAATCTGATAAGATTGCTTTTAAATTTTGTTATGATTATGCTCATACTATTATTATATTCGTTATTATATTTAATGCTCAATTTCCTTATTGCAATTAATATTCCTGAAGAACTGTAATAAGAGTTCTAAATCTGTGAATTTTTATTAAATATATTATCTATGATCGGAAGTCACAATTTTATTAAAATCAAGAATAAATTGATCTTCTTCAATGACAATATTTTCAGCAAGTAATTATCCTAATTCTTAAAAATCCTTTAAAGATAAGGTTGATTCAGGTACTAAAAAATAATCGAATTTTTCTTTTTAATTTATAATAGGATGCATAAAATTGTCAAGTTCTTTTTTAAAATGTTCTAGTTCTTAAATTATTGATTATCTAAGAATGTTAAATTGATGATTAATGTGTTAAATGAATTGTGTAGTTGTTTGTAGATGTTTTTCATTTATTTATTGTCTTTATGGTAAGGTTTCAACTTCTTCAATATTCAATTTTAATCCATCTGTTGGACATTTTTTGCAAAGGACTCTTTGATTAAGAGGACAATGTTTTTCAATATTGAAAGAAAGAATTTTCTCTTTATGAATAGGACAATGTATTAATTGTTAATGTAATTTTAACATTTTAATATAATAGGATCATAAATGTTAATGTTTTGTAATTGGTACAAATTTGAAACTTTTTAAACCATGAATTGTGATTTTTGCATCAATAATAAGATTATCATTACCCCATTCAAAACTAGTCCATTTGAGTTTATCTAGGATAAGATTTTTAAATTCTTTAGGTAATGGAACCTTAATAATAAAATAAAAATATTACTCCATATTTTTATAACATTTCAATATCAGATTATTATGGTATAAGGATTTCAGAAATGATAAAGATTTGAGAGTCTAAAAAGACTTCTTCAGCAATTTTATTTGGTTCCATGGATATCTCATATCTAATAAATAAATAATGATGAAATAATACTTTTTAATATCTGTTTCAATATATAAACAATTACTTTTAAGTTTATAAGATGTTCTACTAGGTATACCTTAAGAAGTTTGTCTATCTAAAAATGTTAGTAGATTATATTTTTAACTAGGTTCATTACACATATCCCAGACAATCCAACCTTCATTTAAAGGAGGTAGATTATTAACTAATAAATTTTCTGGTAAAGTATTTTGTGGAGGTTCATGTAAGAAGACATTTAAATGAGTTTTTTTTGTTAATCTCCTATTAAGAGGTAATGACATTTTTTTAGCCCAACTAATCAATTATTCAGGTGATCCTAATTATGGCAACCAATTAACTTTTTCAGGTTTTAAACAATGAGCACAAGGAGATTTAAGAGATCTTGAAAGTAATGGTACTTTAAATTAACCATTTAATGATTTCTTGCCTTTAATTACTTTACAAGATAAACTAATTCCTTAATAGAATGTTCCTGTTAATTTAAGATCTCCAAGAGCTAAAAGACCTGCATGTATACCAATACAAACTGCATCACTATGACTAGCATATACACCATTAGATCCCCAAATTTATCTTAGAATTAAAGCTTGATTGTTTTTATTTACATATTCACAAGCTATTCTAATTTCTATTGTTTAGTTAATAAAATTTGATAAATTAGGTAATTCAGCTCCAGGTTTGTATAAAAATGTTGTTGCCGCTGGAATACATGCAGAATTAGGTTTTTTAAGTTTATTTTCTCTTTTGTTGAATCTACCAGGACCTAATAAAGGTTATGGTTTATTTTTTGATCTTACACCTAAAATAAATAAAAATTAAGATGCCTTCATATTAAGATACATCTTCATCATCTAATTGACTGTCATATTCATCTGAGTTATTCTTCTTTCTTTTATCTCTATAAGGTCTTGTGTTACGCTTTTGAGAAGAACTTCTGGATGACTAACTACTATGAGATGGATTTGACATTTTAATTGTTTAATATTTATTTTTATCACTCTTTATTGAAATTCAATAATTTAGCCAAATCATTACAGAATTTCTTCTAATCATACTGTTCTATTTTTGAATTATTTTTAAGAAGACTTTCATATAATTTTTCTTATCTTTTTTATTTTAGATCATCATCTAATAACAAAGAAACAACTACTCCTTCATCTTTAGCTCTTCCTGTTCTTCCTGATCTTTAATAATAACTAAATTTATTTTTATCATAATATTACCTCTCTTCTTTAAATTCTCCTGCTGGAGTAATTGGTAATCCATAATGAATGATAACTCTTACTTTTCTAAAATCCATTCCTCTTTATAATACATCTGTACATAAAAGAATCTTCTTTTTTCCATCTTTAAACTCTTTTCTTACTGTTTCTCTATCCATTTAATTAGTATCTCCTGTACATTCCCCAATCCAATTATTTTTAACTATATATTCCAATTTTGGTGATTATTTAAATAAATTAACTAATTCATTTACAATTGTTTTTTTATTAAAGAATATCATGACTTATGCTTCTGTAAATTTATCAAAAACATCCTTCAATAAATCAGCTAAAATCTATTCTGGTTATTTTAAAGCTTCTTTATACATATGAACAATTGTATATGGAGATATTTATTATTGAATAGATGGAATGACTTTAATATTACAAAAAATTTCTTAGATATCATCTTCATCTTTATGCAAGAATCTAGAATCGACTTTCTTGTTTTAATCTACATTATTTTAAACACAATCCTTAATAAAGACTTAAATATCTTCTGGTTTCAAACTGGCACTTACAAAAATGATTTAATAATTTTAATTATTAGTTTATCCTAAAATAAACTAGATTAATTGCATAGTTTCAATTCTGGCTTAATTTTATTCATTCTTTTCTAATAATTAATCTGCTTCATCAATGATTAAATATCTAAGATTTGAAACATTTATGATACGATTCTTTAATCCAGCTAACATTTTACTAGGATGACATAGATAGACTTGACAATCAGCTTCTTCTATTCGATTCTCTTTTACTTATTAAAATTGCTATAAAAAATTAACAATAAATATTATACATTATCTTTTGTTAATGCAAAAAAAGTTTAAAATTTTAAATTTTAATTCTTCAATCTCTCAGGCAAATGCCTCCTAAAAAACTCTTCATGTTATTTCAAGTAAATAGTCTATCCCAAAACAATTGTATAAGGATATAACATTCTAACTTCTTTCATAGTATTGTCTTTCTGCTTGATTTATTTTTATTCACTAATTTTTTGATGTTTCTCTTTAAATTCTTAATAAATGAGAGATTAAAAGCACAGAGTCTTTCCACTTCCTGTTTAACTTCTAAGTGCAACAATAGGAGATTATTAATTGATCTCCTAACCTAAACAATAATTTATGAATTCATATTAATGAGCATAAACTTTTGGTCCTACTTCTTTGAATTTATTTATGATGTCATCTTCTAGTATTCCTTTTAAATCATCCCAATCTCTGTCTTATTCTAAGTTTTGATCCATAAATTAATTAATACAATAAATATATTAATTATTCTAAATGTTTTATGAAGATTATGGATAAGATATTTACATCTATGAGGAATAAAAACTCTAAGAATCTAAAGAAAACACTGAATTTACAACAAGAGAGGAATTTCTAAAGTTAACAAGTTTTGAAAAGATTTGGTAACAAAAAGGTTTTTATTAATACATTAAATCATTGAAGAATGATTATCTATAGAATATTTGCATTAAAGATTTAGCTAATTCTTTAGTTGAAGATTGTGATGAACAATTAGCAATTTAAGTCTTTGATGATATTCTTGATACTCCTATCAATGATATACCTTTATAATTATTGAGTAAAAGTTCTTATGTAGTACCTCCTGAGATACCTGAAAAATTGTTGTTAGAGTTTTCTCATCTTGTTAATAATAAATATGCATGGGTAGATAAAGGAGATTAAATGTAATATGGATTGGAAAAACCATGCATTTTAATTTATACTAATGTCATAATAGGAATGTAGAAAACATTTAATAAAACAGATCTCAAATGCTAAGCTAATTTAGTTTATTTTAATAATCAATTATATGAAGATTAAACTATATATTTTGAATAGAAAGGTATTCGTATTATGGGGTAACAATTTAGTAAATTAGAAAAACTTTATGTCTATTAATAAAGTTAAAATATTGACAATACTAAGACTAAATTATGTCAGAAATTATAAAAAAAAGGATTGATTCATTCTTTATTAATATAATTAGGATAGGAGAAATTTGAGAATAAATAAAGTGTCAATATGTTAATATATGAATGTTTATTATTTGAGAATTAAGAGTGGTGTTAAAAAATAATAAGTTAAGATTGGCTCAATAATTTGATTACTTTAAGTTTATAGGAACCTAAGGACACAAGTGTATTTCATTAAGTTGTTTATGATAATCTTTAGTATTTGAATTTAAACTATTATACTGAATAATAAACTGATTAATTATTATTGAGATTGCATCAATATTATGAAGCAAATTCATTGGATTTGAAATAAAAAAAAGTAGAGAAGTAATAGCCTCTTAAGTAGGTTGAGGAAACTAGTAAAGTTACTACAACCTAAAATAATAATAATAAATAAAAGGGATCTAAACCTAAAGGAATTGGATATGGAGATATTAATTATACTTCAACATATTAATAATAGTAAAAGAAGAAGGAAGTATTTGTTTTAGATTGTGATATCATTTATTAATAAGCTGAAGGATTTAGATGGAAAATCTTGATTGAAATATTTAAAAAGTTAAGAAACTTAAATCTTGAATATATACATATGATAGAAGATTCTTGTCTTATACCGGTGATTAAAAGCATTATATCTTCTTTGAGTAAGAGTTAAACTATATCAGATAAATTCGAAGTAATTTAAATAATATTTGAATTATTAAATAAATTTTTAGCAGAAGAAGCTATGCATTTATTTACATGTAAAGATTATGGTGATTTTTCAATGTTTGAAACAATTCAGAAAGTTAATAATGAGTCAGTATTCATTTAAAGTAAAGATGATTAAGAATAAAATCAAAAGATTATAAAAAAAGTGTAGAATCAGGATAAACAATTAGATGAAGTATTAAAAGAACTTTAAGATTTCTTTAATAAATTAATTATAATTTTAAAGAATAATAAATATATAGATGTGAAATATGAAGAAACAGAGAGTTAATAAATATAAGATCCTGCTTATTTATATCCAATGATAATGAAACCATTGGTTTTAAGAACAAGTGAAGTAATAAAGTAGCCAGGATGGAAAAAATAATTGGATGAAGCTTATTCTCATTTATCATCAACACCTCCGAATAAGAAAATGAATAGGATAATAAAAGAGTTATCAGATATAGGAGAGAATTTGCCACTTTAAATAACAAATTCAATATTTATAAGATATGATAAAGATAGAATGGATGCAATGTAAGCAATGATATTTGGTTCAAGTGGAACACCATATGCACATGGAGCATTTTTATATAATTTTTTATTTTGTGATGATTATCCTTCAAGACCTCCAAAATGTTTATTAGAGACAACAGGTCATGGCAAGGTTAGATTTAATCCTAATCTATATAATTGTGGGAAAGTATGTTTAAGTTTATTGGGTACATGGGGAGATAATTGGAAACCCAATGAATCAACTATATTATAAATATTGATATCGATTCAAGCGATGGTTATGTCTGAATATGTATATTTTAATGAACCGGGTTGGGAAAGTAGTATGGGAACTGTGGATGGTGAAAAAAATAATAGGGGTTATTGTAATATTGTTAAATTGGCTAATATTAGATATGCAATGATAGAATAATTATAAAAACCTCCTGTTGGATTCGAAGAAGTAATTCAAAAGAGTTTTTATTTGAGAAAAGATGCTATAATTAAAGAAGTCTAATAATGGATTGATGAAGCTGATTTACCAGTCAATTATCATTGTACATAGAATCATAATATATCTTCTCCATTTTAATAACAGCCATCTAAATTTAAAAGTATATTGACAGCAGAATTTGAGGCTTTAAAAAAGGAATTAGAAAAATTGAAAGTATGTATAACTCATTAATCTGATAAAAAAGTATTATCAATAATATAGAGATAATCATATACATAAATATAATAATAGAAAAAGTTATAGATAGAGAAAAAGAGAGAAGAAATGAATGAATTTTTAAAGAGTTAATTACCAGAGATTGATGTAAGTGAGAGTAATGTAAGTAATAAATAATTTGATATACAGAATGCAGAAGTATAAAATCTAATGTCTCGATATATAGGTGTGATGGGTTTAGATTCAGTAAGTAAATAATCATAGGCAAGTGTTATAATATATGGATTAGGAGCATTAGGTATTGAGACATCAAAGAATCTTGTTTTATCAGGTTTAAAACGATTGACTATAGTGGATGATAAGAAATTGAATAATTAAGGATAGTTTTTTGTTTAAGATAAAGATTCTAATAGATTAGAATAGAGTTTACTTCATTTATAAGGATTAAATCCTTATGTTTAGATAGATTATTCTAATGATCTTATATAATCAATTAAGAGTCAAAATTATCAAGTAGTTTGTTTATGTGAAGTGGATTCAATTGAAGATATAAATACAATATCAACCATTTGTAGAGAATATAAGATAGGTATGATAGTTTCATAATTATTATCTGTTTATGGAAGAATTATGATTGATTTAGGAGAACAATTTACAGTTAATGATGTAGATGGAGAATAAGTTTAGGAGTTCATTATTGAAAACATTGATTAAAATTAAGGAATAATTGAAATTAAAGGAAAACATAATTTAAGTGCAAATGATATTATTGTACTTAAAGAAGTTATTTAATAAGATGATGGTAAATCACTTAACAATAAATAATTAAATGTTATAAAAGTGATTAATAAATCATCTATATATGTAGGAGATCTAAATGAATTTGGAAAATATCTTAGAAATGGAAGAGGATAAACTATTAAAAAAAAGTGTATTATTTAGAATTAGAACATGAGTTAAATTATATTAGATCCGTTATTTGATCCAAATTTTATTTTAGATGAATAGAAATTTAAAATGATTAATGAATAGATGAATCTTTATTCAAATAAGAATGTAGAAGTCAATGAACTATTTAAAAAGACAGGAAATTAAATATTTGCACCTTAAGCTGCATATTTAGGTGGAATAGTTTGTTAAGAAATAATAAAGGCGATTACTCATAAATATATGCCAATAAGATAATGTTATTTTCATTCATGTGAAGAATTGTTAGATAATAATACAATAATAGGAATGGAATTATAATAATCAATAGAGAAATGTAAAGTTCTGATGATAGGAGCTGGTGCTATAGGATGTGAATTATTAAAGAATTATGCAATGATAGGATTAGGTATAAATGGGAATATAATTGTTACTGATCCTGATGTAATAGAGAAATCTAATCTTAGTAGATAATTTCTTTTTAGAGAAAAACATCTTCGATTACCTAAATCATATACTGCTGCTAGAGCCTGTTTAAAAATGAATCCATAAATGAAAATTGTTGCAAGATTAGATAAAATATCTCCATAAACAGAACATTTATATACTAATGTATTTTAATATGTTGATGTAATTACTAATGCACTTGACAATGTATAAGCCAGATTATATGTTGATTCACAATGTATTGAACATATGAAACCATTACTTGAAAGTGGTACTCTAGGACCAAAAGGACATGTTTAAGTTATCTTACCTAATTTAACTGAAAGTTATGGAACTAAATAAGATCCGGAAGAAACTAATGAAATACCATATTGTACTCTTAAAATGTTTCCTGAAGATTCTAATCATTGTTTAGAATGGGCTAGAGATAAATTTGAAAAATTGTTTACTTCCAAAATACAATCCATTAGATAAACTTTATTATTTCAAGATTTTACAACTGAAGGATTAGAAACTACTCTTAAATTTTGTAAAAATAAACCTAAAAATTTTAATGATTGTGTTCAATATGCACTTAATAAATTCTACAAATACTTTATCTATGGAATTATGGATCTTATGAAAGCTTATCCTATTGATCATGTAGTTAATGGAAAATTGTTTTGGTCATCTCCTAAAAGACCTCCCTAAATATTTTAATTTAAAGGAGAAGATATGCAAATGAAATTCATATAATCTGTATCCTATTTATATGCTACTGCTTTAGCTATTGATATTCCATAATAAATTGATTTTGAATCAATTTTATTAACAATCAAACCTAAAGAATATAAAGAAAATAAAGAAAAATTATAATAAATTTAAGATTAAGTATCAAAAGAAGCATAAGCTAAATTTTAAGAAGATGAACATTAAGAAAATTAACAATAAAGTCAATCAGAATTAATTAATTAAATTGTAGACTATTTCAAAGATTATTATGATATTTCAGAATCAATACCAAAAGTCTTAAAACCTTTAGATTTTCTACCTTAGCCTATATAATTTGAAAAGGATGAAGATGACAATCATCATGTTGAATTTATCTAAGCTGCTTTAAATTGTAGAGCCTAAAATTATGGATTAGAACCTTTAGATTGGTTAACTACTAAATTAAAAGCAGGAAGAGTAATTAATTATATTAATAATTTTAGATAGTTCCTGCTATGGCTACAACAACAGCTTGTATTGCAGGTTTATAAACTATTGAATTAGTTAAGGTTATCAAAAAACTTATGATTGATCAGAACATTAAATTAGAAACATTTAAGAATATGTTTTTAAATTTAGCCATACCGTATGCACTTTAATCAGAACCTGGAGAATGTCAATTAGAATCAATTAATGGAAAAAATTTCTCATTTTGGTCTAAATGGGATGTTAGATTTAGTTCTTAAACGAATAACCTTCAAAAATTTATATGTCATGCAGAATCGGTATTTGGAGAAAAAGTCACTTGTATTAAATAAAAAGCTAAATTATTATACTCACCAATCATGTTCAATAGTGAAGAAGAAGAATCAACTTTACTATAAACACCTATATATTTATTATTTGAAATTTAAGACCATGAAGATTATGTTGAATTAGATATAACATTTTAGAAGAGAATTAAATGTAGATTCTATTATTGAGATATTGAAATATAAGTTTATTAAAATATAAATTTACATATTAAATCATTTATATTATTTTTTATCTTATTGATATAAATATTAACTTATAAATACATTTACATATATATATATATAAGTTGAATTAAATATGAATTGCTAATTTATTTAAAAGATTGCTTTTAATAAATAACATAAGATGTTATGAGTCTAAATAGAGAATATGTTAATATTAATATAAGTATAAATAATATAAGCTATTTAAAATGATTAAATATAAATATATTATAATAATAATAATATTTTATATTTTACGTCATTATCATAATAATGTAACCAATAGCTAATAGAATGTTAAATTACTTATAACCTCAAATGTATGCCAAGTTTACAATGTTGGCAAATCAAAAGGGTTGTATAAATTTAGGTCAAGGATTTCCAAATTTCCCATCTCCATAAATGTTAAGAGATGCCCTGTCAGAAGAAGCATAAACAGAATCTCTTTAATATACAATGACAGCTGGACATCCAAAATTATTAAATTCGGCTTCCTAATTTTTTGAAAAATAAATTGGTTGTAAATTTAATGTAGATAAAGAAATTATGGTAAGTTCAGGTGCTTAAGCTGTTTTAAGCTGTGTTATGTAAGGAGTGCTTAATCCTGGAGATGAAGTTATACTATTTGATCCTGCCTTTGGTATTTTTATTATTATATTATTATAGATTTATACAGGCCTATGATAGAATTTTAAGGTGCCAAACATATTGGGGTTCCAATAATTCCTAAAAAATTAAATGCAAAATAGGATATTCTTAAAAGATACAAAAATGGGAAGTTTGATTATTCAAATGATGATGATTGGAACTTAGATTTTAATTATTTGGAAAGAGTAATAAATAAAAAAACAAAATTAGTTTTATTGAATTCTCCTATGAATCCAATAGGAAAGTAAATAATTTAATAATTTTAGAATGTTTTCTACAGAAGAATATAATTAATTAGCTGATATTCTTGATAGATATCCTTAAGTAGTTGTATGTGAAGATGCAGCATATCATCATATTACTTTTGGATAATATCAACCTTTTAATTATCCTAGATGTATTACCCATCCGAGATTAAAGGATAGAACAGTTTGTGTTACAAGTGCTGGTAAAATGTATTCAGCAACAGGATTAAGAATAGGATTTGCTGTTGGAAATGAAGAAATTATCAAAGGATTAAAGGCAGCATAAACTTATCATATTTTTTGTTTAAATCCTGTGATTTAGACTGCAACAGCTAAATGCTTAGATTAAACATAAGATGGAAAGTACTTTAATTCTATAAGAGACTTATATGAAGAATAAGCTAATATGTTATTAAAGGGATTAGTAGATAGTAGATTGAATATGAACTATTGGGTTCCTTAAGGTGGTTATTTCATTGTAACAGATATATCAAATATCTAAATTCCTGAGAAATATTTTAATGACAATGGAGTTAGACTAACCAGAGATTTTGCATTTGCATACTATATGATTAATGAATTTGGAGTTGTTTGTATTCCTTGTTCTCCTTATTATGAAAATAAATAGTTAGGATAGAACTATGTTAGATGGGCATTCTGTAAAACAACTGAAACTATATAAGAAGCAATCAATCGTTTAAAATGATTATATCAATTATTTATATAAATTAATGAACGAACTTTCAGATGGTATTCTTATTTCTATTTTAGGGGAACTCTTAAAAAGAAGAGATTCTATTAAAATTGTATTCTTCATTGAATTTTCATAGCTGTTCTATGCTTTTTTGAAATTCATCGCAGTTATAAGTATCTTAACTAATACATCAGAATGTGAGTTATTTTATTATTTTCTTCTACTACTAATTACTGATATACTGTGTTCAATTGTAAATTTCATTGCTCTTGGAAATCTCTACTATTGTGATTTTTAATCTATTGATAGAAATTTAGAAAACTTTGAAAATTAAAGAATATTATTGCAATATAGCAATGAAGCATATATTGATTTTATGACTTTATTAGAAGCTATTTCTAATAGATATTAGATACTCTATAATATAATAGCATTATGCTATTTGGCTTTGTCAATTTATGGAATCTTTAATATAATTGATTAATAGTGTAATTATGAAGATGGAAGTGCAGCAACTGCAATTACTTTTATAATATTAAACTTATTATACTTTCTTAGAAAATTGTACTTGCTCATTAGATTATATAAAAAGTATTAAATTTACAATATAATTGTAAAAATTTGTTATTAGATTTTAGAGCGTAAATCCTCAATTAGAGGATGATTGTTGTATATGTTTATAATTATTATCATAAAAAGTAGCTTAATTATAATGCAAACATAAATTTCATTAAAGATGTATTTAAGAATGGTTTAAATCAAAAAGTACTTGTCCAATTTGTAAAAGGGAATATGAAGTAATGTATTCCCATAATTAATGATAATTGCTATATGAAATAAATTATCTCTCATATATTTATACTAATTATAAAATTAATGTAATAAAAGTAATCTAAGAAATCTAAAGAGGAAGAACCTGTATTTAATGGGATATTTAAAGATAATAGTGATGATGAAAATGATGATAAAAGAAAGAAACAGACCCTAATTTTAAATGTTTCAGGTAATATATGAATTAGAAAAGAGATACAAAATATGATGTTGTTAAATTTGTTGGTAAAAAAATATTCAAATGGATATTGTAATATGAACCAGATGGTGTTAATTGGGATATGTTTTGGACAGATGCAGCTGTTCAACCAGAAACCTTAGGTAAAATGTAACGTAAGTTTATTTAAAAATATATTTAATAGCTCACCAAAAGATAAATCACTTTCCAGGAATGTATTCTCTCGCTCGTAAAAATCATCTTGGTAGAAATTTAATGAAAATGAGAAAATAATTTTCAAATGATTTTAAATTCTTTCCATAAACATGGTTATTACCAGCTGAATATGGAGATTTTAAAAATTAATTTGTAAAAGGAAAAGTAAGAACATTCATTGTTAAACCAGAAGCAAGTTGTTAAGGAAGAGGAATATTTTTAACTAGAAATATTAATGACATAAATCCCACTGATCATTATGTTGCATAAAGATATATGCATAGACCCTTTTTAATAGATGGATTAAAATTTGATTTAAGAGTCTATGTATTATTAGCTGGAACTGATCCTATGAGAATTTATGTATATTAAGATGGTTTGGTAAGATTTGCTACAGAACCATATGTCACACCAACTACAAACAATTTAGAAGATGTTTGTATGCATTTAACAAATTATGCTATTAATAAGGAAAATCCAAACTTTGTTTTCAATAATGATGCAACCAAAATGGATGTTGGTCATAAAAGATCTATTAAATCTGTTTTTGGTAAATTATAAGAGGAAGGACATAACATCCAAAAATTATGGCAAGATATGTATAAATTATTTATCAAAACATTCTGCACTGTTTAACCAATATTAAGTCATCATTACAAATCATGTTAACCTGACAATTATGCAAATAATATGTGCTTTGAAATTCTCGGATTTGATATCTTCATTAATGATAAATTAAGACCTTTTTTATTAGAAGTGAATCACACACCTAGTTTTACTACTGATACTCCATTGGATTCGTTAATAAAAAAAAATCTTATTAGAGATACTTTAAAATTGATGAATGTAAGTCTTAAAGCAAAAGAAGAAATAATATCATCAAGAAGAGAATAATTATAATAACGAGTTTTTACAGGAAAGAAATAGAAATTAACATAAGAAGAAAAAAATTTATAAGTTTAGTAGTGTTCTTAATAAAGAGATTAACATGAAAATAACAATTTAGGAGATTATGTTAAAATATATCCATTAGAAGATGCTTCTGAATATAATAAATTTATTGAATTTGCCTCTGAATTATAAGATAATTGGACTGGTGCAAGTAAAAATAATAAATAGTTATTTGATAGATATAAGAAGAAATTAAAAGAAGGAGTAATCTGAAACTCCTTAATCCTAATCTAATAAACCTCCCACTATTCCAGTAAAAAAACCAAATACTCCTTAAATGTTACCTAAAATTAATGAGAAATAAAATAAAATTCATCTTTCAATAGAGCCTTAAAAGAATGA
Organism: Paramecium sonneborni; assembly: GCA_905182985.1. Classification (NCBI taxonomy): domain Eukaryota; phylum Ciliophora; class Oligohymenophorea; order Peniculida; family Parameciidae; genus Paramecium; species Paramecium sonneborni. The sequence goes on along the minus strand of CAJJDN010000033.1, from coordinate 399,138 downwards.
AGAAATAAAAAGCAAAACTTAATCAATAGGGAAAATAAAAAAAGATTCTTAAAGATAAGTATCTGACCCACCTCTACCTAAATAACATTAGAGTATGAGAAATGTTTAATAATCACTTTAATAACAGTAAGCTATATAATAATAATAAAAATCCTGTTTATAACCTAGATTGTTTGATTTAGACATTTTAAGCACT
>CAJJDN010000033.1:288242-398787 GCA_905182985.1 Paramecium sonneborni | reverse complement strand
TAGAAGATGTTTGTATGCATTTAACAAATTATGCTATTAATAAGGAAAATCCAAACTTTGTTTTCAATAATGATGCAACCAAAATGGATGTTGGTCATAAAAGATCTATTAAATCTGTTTTTGGTAAATTATAAGAGGAAGGACATAACATCCAAAAATTATGGCAAGATATGTATAAATTATTTATCAAAACATTCTGCACTGTTTAACCAATATTAAGTCATCATTACAAATCATGTTAACCTGACAATTATGCAAATAATATGTGCTTTGAAATTCTCGGATTTGATATCTTCATTAATGATAAATTAAGACCTTTTTTATTAGAAGTGAATCACACACCTAGTTTTACTACTGATACTCCATTGGATTCGTTAATAAAAAAAAATCTTATTAGAGATACTTTAAAATTGATGAATGTAAGTCTTAAAGCAAAAGAAGAAATAATATCATCAAGAAGAGAATAATTATAATAACGAGTTTTTACAGGAAAGAAATAGAAATTAACATAAGAAGAAAAAAATTTATAAGTTTAGTAGTGTTCTTAATAAAGAGATTAACATGAAAATAACAATTTAGGAGATTATGTTAAAATATATCCATTAGAAGATGCTTCTGAATATAATAAATTTATTGAATTTGCCTCTGAATTATAAGATAATTGGACTGGTGCAAGTAAAAATAATAAATAGTTATTTGATAGATATAAGAAGAAATTAAAAGAAGGAGTAATCTGAAACTCCTTAATCCTAATCTAATAAACCTCCCACTATTCCAGTAAAAAAACCAAATACTCCTTAAATGTTACCTAAAATTAATGAGAAATAAAATAAAATTCATCTTTCAATAGAGCCTTAAAAGAATGAAGAAATAAAAAGCAAAACTTAATCAATAGGGAAAATAAAAAAAGATTCTTAAAGATAAGTATCTGACCCACCTCTACCTAAATAACATTAGAGTATGAGAAATGTTTAATAATCACTTTAATAACAGTAAGCTATATAATAATAATAAAAATCCTGTTTATAACCTAGATTGTTTGATTTAGACATTTTAAGCACTTAAAACAGATCTAATTCTTAAAATAAAAAATTAAATTAATTCAAACTACAATGATATCTTTATATTCACAATATTATAATATAGCAACTATAAATATTTACAGTTATTTTATGTTTTAATTTAAATCTTTGATACAGATCTTTTCTTGCTCAAAGTTATAGTTAATTTTATGCATTTAGAGTAGTAACTTTAGAAGTATTAGTTGAGAGTATTTTTTTTGTTCAAAACAAATTATTAATCAATTTTACTACTATATGAATTTACTTTAAGGCAAAATAAGAGAATAGTTAAAAGGTAAGTGAATATATAAATATGTATACTTAAGATGTGGAATTACTATAACAAACTGATTAGGAATATGTAAACAGTATAACCCCACTAGTTTATATAATTGATGATATAAATTTTTAAGAGGTTCATATTAAGTATTTTATAAAGTAAAATGTAAAATTGATCAACAATATTTTATGAACCAATTTAAGGATTAAAAAAAAGAATGGGAAGGAAAAAAAATAAAGGAATTTTTAGTTCTCAGTTAATTAAAATTAAATTTTGTTTAATCAACTTACATTAGTATTAAATCATCTATGATTTTAAAAATAATATTAAAGAATTTAGAATTGCATTGTGTTATCATATGTGTGAAATAAATAATCTAAGGAAAATTGAAATTAATGAATGATACTCTAAATTAATAGTTGGATTTGAGCTAATTAGATTTTTTATTTAATAACTAAAGAAATAAAGTATTCATTTGTGAAAATAAAGAAAAGATTTTAATTCAACAATTAATAAATATGCCTTGATTAGTATAATAATATAATCAAAATTATTAGAATTGATAATAAAAAATGAAAGAAAAAGTGATTTAGATAATATTGTTGATAAATTATGAAGTATGTATGATACTTTTGCAATATGAAGGTATTTAAAAATGAAAAAAATTGTTTTAGCATTTCAATAACCTATAACATTGATCATAAAAATTATAGATTTAATGATAATGGCATTGTGTACAAGAATTTTATACTACATAAAAGATAAAAAGAAGTCAGGTTATACTTTAACAATGTTATGCTTATTAAGAATAGCATCATAATTAACTTTGAATTATTTTTGTAAACCATAAATTTTATCAGTTATCATAAACTTAAACCTAATTCATTAATTATTTTCGGAATAATTAGGAAGCGATTTCAGTTTAACAAAATTGCCTTATTTATATATTATAGGTAATGTAGTATTTGAATAACAATTTTCTGATTATTCGATCAATATTGGAGTAGGATTAACTTGTTTATCAATAATATTTTCATTTCGTAAAAGAATTATGGAATAAAATACTTAAAAGAGTTCTTAATAGATATAAAAAGATTTCGATATTTGTATTTCAGCACTACCTTAGAAAGAATTTGAGGTTTATAAATCAGAAGATTTGAATGGATCAAATTGTAAAAGTCCAGTTTATGGAGGGTTTTCACCATTGAAAGATCAATCAAAATCAATGGATTCTGTATTGTTGGATGAATAGTAAATAAATAATAATATATAAAATTAGTGCTTGGATAAAGGGATAATAATTTATAGTTTTAGATGATTAAGATAATATATTAATATAAACATTTAATGTGGCAGATTTTTCAAGAAATTCTTTTAGTAACTCAATGGATAATGAGAGTGTTGGTTCAATATTAAATTTAGCAATAGTATAAGGTAATAGAGATTTTTAAGATTTAATTGCAAGTAGTGGAACAATTAATTAAAGTAGATTTACATTAAAAGATTTGATTAATAAATTAGTTGGAGATTATGATATATATAAGAATAATATGTTTATAATAAACAAAGTAGATGCACCATGGATGAATGATTGGATGATTAAAATATTTTTGGTAGGAAAAAATAAAAAAACATTTGTATTTATTTAAATAGAATAAAAAGAAGTCATATTTTAACCTTCTTTTTAAGCATTTTCTTAATTTACAACTTATATAACTCCAAGTTTAAATACTATTATGACTATTTCAGTTTTGGCAGAATCAGATACTCTAATTAGTGATTATATATTAGAGAAGTATTTCTATCCAATTAGAATTTCAAGTGTGATAGTTTATTTATAATTAGCAAATATGAGAGATTTTAATCTTCATAATTAAAAGAAATTATTATTAAAAATAAGTAATGTAGATATTTCATCTATTTGTGAAGATTTAATTATTATGGTATAAGATTCTTCTAAAGCTAAAGGAATTGATATTAAATTGGAATATGAATCTACTGAAAATCTCATTGAAACTGATGCAGAAAGAGTAATGTAAAATTTTCAATATTTTAGTTAAAATAATTAATGTTACCATTAATTAAATTTTGTATCAAATAAACTAAAGATGAAAATATTATAATATCTTGGAAAATGTTTGCTTCTAAAAATTATTAAGTTATAATACACACTCCAATTAATGTAGATGAAAAAGATTTAAGAATAATAAGATTGAATCTTAAGAAACCAACTCTTTAATTCTCAGAATTTAGTGTCTGTCATCTATTGGCTTAATATTTATCAGGAAATATTAAAAGAGGTTTAGAAATTGCATCAGTTGAACCTTATGGAACAGCATTTAAATTTTCATTATAATCATTTAATGTTAATAATGAAGAAATGAAAGCGATTCGATTAATTGGCCAAACTCATTATCAAGAGACATCGTTAAGTTAATTACTAGCATAATAAGACACTTCAAAATAGAATGAAAAAACATATACTTTATTTAGAGAAGAATCTAATAAAGTATCTATGGATCATTCTCTTCATTTTTCTTAATCTAGAATATCAAAATAATTTAGTTAAAAATTTTCAGAATATTAGAGCAATTATGTTTCCTAAATATCTAAAGCTAAAGCAGATTCAATTAATAATTTAAATTAAAAATAAAAAGATTCTCATTCTTTTGATTAAATATCAAATATTTTTTATTAAGATGAAGAAACAAAATAATAAAAACGAGTGAATTATTAAACCACACCATCATAATCTAAATATTAATTACCGCATTTTCCAGAGGCAATAATTAATAACAGTCTTGGTAATAGTGCAAATGGAAATAATAGTGGAGGAGCTGCAAATACATTTTTGAATGAAGCTAGAGAAAGAGAATAAACATTCTTAAGTCAACCTTAATTAACTGAATTAAAATAACAACCTACATCATCTAATCTTTTCTTAGATTTTGGAACTGATCCTCTTTCTTCTATTCAAATACCAATATCTGTTCCAACCAAAATGCAAAGTGAAATCATTAAATTTTCCACAACAGGTAGATGTTGTTCAAGAGTTTTGATAGCAGATTGCGAATATCAAAATATATAAATATTGGAAATGATTTTATCCAAATTTAAAGTAAATTCCTCTAGAGCATTTAGTACTGACGATGTAATCAAATTGCTAGAAACAAAGAAAAAATGTAAATGTGGAAATATTGGATTTGTTTTATATTTTATAAATGTTGATTTACCAAAAAGAGGAGGTTTGTGGTTAAGTAGGTATATTAAAGATAAAATGACATAAAAAGGATATATAATTGGAACTACTGGGCTTGTCGAATATTATTCCAAAATAGAATATTATCGTAATGGAATAGATTAATATATAAGTTTACCTTTTGATTTAGCAGAAGTAAGCAAAATTTTATAAATATCTCAACACTAATGATTTCTATATGATTAATATATTTAACCATATTTATATTCATTATATTTCTTTTAGTTTCTAAAAATAATTATAAGTAGAAATTTAATGTTAATTTAAATAATAAGTTTATTAAATTTAAAGTGGAATATTGTTAAATGATATATTATAATTAATCAATTGCAATAGTGTCTTCTTAAATCTTAAACTTTTTATAATTCCGCAACCCTTTCAATAATTTCATCTTTGATTCTTTATTTTAATTTAGGTTCATTTAAATGTTCAATTTCTGAAAGAAATTCTTGCCTTTCTTCAATTTCTTTCATGATTGATGAGAAAAGTACTTCCAATTCAATTTAAGGATCTCCTTATAAAGTTGTTGCATCAGATTAATTGTCAGATTTTAATCCTGTGAAATATAGATCTTTTTTATGCATTTTTTTGATAGCATTAGATGTGGTTTCAGAATCTTTAAGAAAAGCATCACTATTTTTAATATTGATTTCAGGTAATTCAGCTCCTTTAGGTAATGCTCCTCTTTTATATTTAAATACTCGTTATAATTATTCAATTAATTTTTTTCTATCTTATCCTTAGATTGCTGGCCTAAAAAATTTTCTACCTTCATAATATTTATCGATTTCCTTTCTAATTTCAGCTTCTGGTTTTCTTTTTTGAATAAAATCAATTGGATAATATTATTATTTTAATTTTGGTTCTTCTTTTGGATATTCTATAACAGTTTTTTAAGGACATGATTTTTAGGTTTTAAGTTTTTCAGAATCTAACTAGTCTTAAGTTTTTTATTTAGGTTTAGGATAATTAATTTTAGGTTTTTCATGTGCATTATATAAACCAAAAAGTTCTTTACCTAAAGAAGTTTCTTTTCCAAATATTTTGTACAAGTTCTTCCTTTCTTCTTTAAGTTATGGGTCATCATCATCAGGTAAAAATTAATTATTCATATAAAAATAATAATAATAATAATAAATAAATGTAAGTGAGAGAAATGAGTGAAGAAGTAAGGAATGATAATCCTTACAGCAGATTAATGGCATTAAAAAGAATGGGAATAGTTGAAAACTATCAATAAATAAAGGAGTTTACAGTATTAGTAGTAGGAGTAGGAGGTGTAGGATCAGTTTTATGTGAAATGTTGACACGTTGTGGAATTGGAAAATTGATAATGTATGATTATGATAAAGTGGAATTAGCAAATATGAATAGGTAATTATGTTATCAAAATTGTAGATTATTTTTTACACCATAATAAGTAGGATTATCAAAAGTTGAGGCAGCAAAATAAACTTTATAGAATATTAATCCAGATGTAGTAATTGAAGCATATAATGAAAATATTACTTCAGGAACAGGATTTAATTAACTATTAGATAGAATGTAAAAGGGTGCTCTTTAAGAAGGACCTGTAAATCTAGTTTTAAGTTGTGTTGATAATTATGCTGCACGTATGACAATTAATAGTGCATGTAATGAATTAGATTAAGTTTGGATGGAGAGTGGAGTATCTGAAGATGCTATGTCTGCTCATATTTAATTAATGATACCTGGAGAAACAGCATGTTTTGCATGTGCTGTACCTATAGCAGTTGTTGAAAATAATGAATAATAAATTAAAAGAGAAGGTGTATGCGCAGCTTCATTACCTACAACCATGGGAATTACTGCTGGATTCTTAGCTTAAAATACACTTAAGTATTTATTAGGTTTTGGATAAACTACATTTCTACTTGGATATAATGCCCTCGCTGATTTCTTCTAAAATTATGCTATCATGCCCAATTCTGAATGTAAAGATCCTAATTGCTTAAAAAGACAAAAACTTAATTCATCAAATTTAAGATTAAATAAATTAAAAATGAGAAAAGAATTATCTCAATAAAAATAATAAGTTATTCATACAGAAAATGAATGGGGAATTGAAGTTGTTCCTGATGATATACAAATTAATGATTAATAATAACAATCATAACAATTATAATCATAATCATAATCATAATCATAATCATAATCATAATCATAATCATAATCATAATCATAATCATAATCATAATCATAATCATAATCATAATCATAATCATAATCATAATCATAATCATAATCATAATCATAATCATAATCATAATCATAATCATAATCATAATCATAATCATAATCATAATCATAATCATAATCATAATCATAATCATAATCATAATCATAATCATAATCATAATCATAATCATAATCATAATCATAATCATAATCATAATCATAATCATAATCATAATCATAATCATAATCATAATCATAATCATAATCATAATCATAATCATAATCATAATCATAATCATAATCATAATCATAATCATAATCATAATCATAATCATAATCATAATCATAATCATAATCATAATCATAATCATAATCATAATCATAATCATAATCATAATCATAATCATAATCATAATCATAATCATAATCATAATCATAATCATAATCATAATCATAATCATAATCATAATCATAATCATAATCATAATCATAATCATAATCATAATCATAATCATAATCATAATCATAATCATAATCATAATCATAATCATAATCATAATCATAATCATAATCATAATCATAATCATAATCATAATCATAATCATAATCATAATCATAATCATAATCATAATCATAATCATAATCATAATCATAATCATAATCATAATCATAATCATAATCATAATCATAATCATAATCATAATCATAATCATAATCATAATCATAATCATAATCATAATAATAATAATAATCATAATAATAATAATAATCTAATGATACATCTAAAGATAATACCAATTTAGAAGACTTAATGAATCAATTAAAGAGTTTACAGTGAGTTATATTTAAATAAATACATTTTAAATTGATAAATTATTTTTGTATTTTACATAGAAGAAACAATAAGTTTAGGATTCATATTACATGATATTATAGATTTAAATCTCTAAAAAAAAAGTTCATAATCTTTAAATCTAATCCGATTGTGAGTTTCTTAATTTAGATATTCCTTGAGTGGAAAATATTGTCTTATATAAAAATCATCTAATTTATGCATCTGGGTATCTAGTGGAAATTATAGAAAAGGATACTCCTTAATTAAAAGAAGCATTCCTTTATATTCTAATAAATTATATAAGTTAGTTCTAAATAACGGGGAATAAAAATGAATATCGACATTTTAAGAGTTTTAACAACTTAATTATTTATTCGATATAAAATTAATTTATGTTATCACTAATTGTATCATCATCTTATTTTAGTTAGACAGGAGGTAAAACGTGAGATTGAGACAAGAATAGTTTGATTAGTGACAATTTAAGACAAATGATTTATTTTTTTAAATAGAAAAGGATGGATTATTAAATGAAAATTCAATAAAATTACCATTTAAATTGATAATATAAAATATGATGAAATTAATAAAAATTTGATTATTATAATGAAATACATCAACATTAAAAAGTAATGATTTTAGTAGAGAGTTTTCTTATTAAATTGGAATAGTGTTTGCGAGTATACTAATTAAACTAAAATAATTTATTTATCAAATTAATAAATTATAGGAATTTCAAATGTATTAATAATGGAATAAAAATTATATTTAAGTTGTTGGGTAAACATTTCTCCAATGTTGTGTTATTCATATGAATGATTTATTTATAATATTTGATAAGATAATATACTGAACTATTAATTTAATGTCGCAAAAATGACTATTGATAAATAAATATTAATGAATTAAATATACTTAAAGCCACTAGATGAAACTTGTGATAATCCATAATTACATGAGACAACAAAAATGTTTCTTACAATGAATAAAGAGAATCATACAAGAGATGAATTACATTATATTTTATAAAGGATGGAGGAACTACCTTACTTTAAGTAATTTGTTTTAGAGAAATTACAAAAAGGTACATAAAGAAATGATATTTTGGAAGTAGTTTTATATTTAATAGTAATTAGTTGTGTTCTCGTTTAAGAATGGAATACTTTAAAGGAGGAGAAGTGTTATTCTAAGAGAATGATACATCAAATGATAAACTTTATATGATATAATATGGAGAAGTTATGTTAATGAGATAGAAAAAAATGGATTAATTAATGACATTATAGAAGTAGAATTCTGAATAAGTTCAATAACCATAACTAAAAATGGCTTAAATTCNTAATCATAATCATAATCATAATCATAATAATAATAATAATCATAATAATAATAATAATCTAATGATACATCTAAAGATAATACCAATTTAGAAGACTTAATGAATCAATTAAAGAGTTTACAGTGAGTTATATTTAAATAAATACATTTTAAATTGATAAATTATTTTTGTATTTTACATAGAAGAAACAATAAGTTTAGGATTCATATTACATGATATTATAGATTTAAATCTCTAAAAAAAAAGTTCATAATCTTTAAATCTAATCCGATTGTGAGTTTCTTAATTTAGATATTCCTTGAGTGGAAAATATTGTCTTATATAAAAATCATCTAATTTATGCATCTGGGTATCTAGTGGAAATTATAGAAAAGGATACTCCTTAATTAAAAGAAGCATTCCTTTATATTCTAATAAATTATATAAGTTAGTTCTAAATAACGGGGAATAAAAATGAATATCGACATTTTAAGAGTTTTAACAACTTAATTATTTATTCGATATAAAATTAATTTATGTTATCACTAATTGTATCATCATCTTATTTTAGTTAGACAGGAGGTAAAACGTGAGATTGAGACAAGAATAGTTTGATTAGTGACAATTTAAGACAAATGATTTATTTTTTTAAATAGAAAAGGATGGATTATTAAATGAAAATTCAATAAAATTACCATTTAAATTGATAATATAAAATATGATGAAATTAATAAAAATTTGATTATTATAATGAAATACATCAACATTAAAAAGTAATGATTTTAGTAGAGAGTTTTCTTATTAAATTGGAATAGTGTTTGCGAGTATACTAATTAAACTAAAATAATTTATTTATCAAATTAATAAATTATAGGAATTTCAAATGTATTAATAATGGAATAAAAATTATATTTAAGTTGTTGGGTAAACATTTCTCCAATGTTGTGTTATTCATATGAATGATTTATTTATAATATTTGATAAGATAATATACTGAACTATTAATTTAATGTCGCAAAAATGACTATTGATAAATAAATATTAATGAATTAAATATACTTAAAGCCACTAGATGAAACTTGTGATAATCCATAATTACATGAGACAACAAAAATGTTTCTTACAATGAATAAAGAGAATCATACAAGAGATGAATTACATTATATTTTATAAAGGATGGAGGAACTACCTTACTTTAAGTAATTTGTTTTAGAGAAATTACAAAAAGGTACATAAAGAAATGATATTTTGGAAGTAGTTTTATATTTAATAGTAATTAGTTGTGTTCTCGTTTAAGAATGGAATACTTTAAAGGAGGAGAAGTGTTATTCTAAGAGAATGATACATCAAATGATAAACTTTATATGATATAATATGGAGAAGTTATGTTAATGAGATAGAAAAAAATGGATTAATTAATGACATTATAGAAGTAGAATTCTGAATAAGTTCAATAACCATAACTAAAAATGGCTTAAATTCTAAATGCTAAGAAATTTACTAGTAAGATAATAAGACATCATAATATTCACAAAGAGACTACTATTTCAAAGGATGATAAATTGTCATTGGAACATAAATATGGAGAATGTATTAGATTATTGGGAATAGGAACTGGGTTTGGAGAGAAAGCTTTGGTTGAGAATATTCCTAGATCATTAACTGTTGCATGTTATAGCCATGAATTATTTGTGATAGTTTTAAAGAAAGATGATTTTATTACATATTAGATGACGTTTGAAAAAACAAAGAAAGAAAAATAACAATTAATGTTCAAAATATTTAAAAGTAAAGTTAATAATAATTTAGATGTGAATAATGAATATTCTTCTTAAAGATTAGAAAGTATGATTTATAGTTGTTAGACAATAACATATGATAGAGGAACTCAATTAACAATAGAAGATGAAGATGGTGATGTATTCTATTTAGTTATAAATGGAGACTTGACTTTATTTAAAAGAATTGATAATCGAAATGTTTCTTTATGTATAATATCTTCAGGACATTTAATTGGTGAAGAAATTATTATTAACAAGACTGGTTATTATGAATATAGTTGTTAAGTTACATCTTTATTAGCAACATTGATTGTAATTGATGCAAAAGAGTTTATTCACAAATTTCCTGAAGAATGTAGATTATAATTAATAGAAGATTATAGTACGAAAACTACAAATAGATAGAGATTATTACAATTATTATTATAAAAAAAGACAGCTTAAAACTTATCAAATAAAATACTCACTATTGATTAAGTTAGATTATTAACAGAAATGGATGATGTTGTCAATAATAAAAATAAGATTCATAATGTTGAAAGTCTTAATAAATAAAAAGAAATTCAATTGAATCAACATTTTTTAACTAATTACTCAAACCCTAGTGTACAAAATTATTGTATATCCAAAATAATTGATAGAGAAAAAACATTTCATAAATTAACTAAGAGTAATAGTGAATTCTAAGAATTTGATTTTGGTAATGGAAATAATGATATTATTAAGAGGAGAAGATTTATGTTAGAAAATAAATTAAATTTAAAGAAACCCTCTGAAAATTATCTAAGACCTCAATTTCATATTCTTCCTTTAACTGTTAAAAGAGACTTAGTAAAGAATTTTAGACTTAATAACAAAAAAAATATTTGTTATTCTAATTTTAATATTTCAACATTCACAAGGGTATAGAAATCAAATAAGTAATCATCTCTGAAAATAAGAGAGTTAATGACAGCTAGACCTTCACAATAATAACATGATAGTTATAGTACACATATGTTTACTTAGATTGATGATAGACAATCTCTTTGATTATAGTTTTATGTGATGTATAATCATTACATATATTAATTTTATTTTATGTCGAGATCATCATCCAGAAGAAATAGTTAAGCTATCAGTTCTCTCTTAAATTATGCGAACTCTGATGATACTTATAATGTCAAAGCTATCATTTATGAAAATCACAATCATAATCTGTTAATCCTTAAAACACAAAAATTATATACTTGTATAAGATTTGATAATAAAAGTAATTCATCTTTCTTGTTACAACAACAACGAACAATTAAGTGAATTGTATTTTTAATACATTTAAGCATAAATAGATAAAAACATTCATACAAAAGAAGAAGTTGAGTAATGGGTTAATTAACAAAATGATGAAGGGTTCACTGCATTACACCTTGCATCATACAGAGGATCATTGGTATTCTATTTTCTTATAATAGAAAACTATAAAATTACTTGAATAATATGGAGCAGATTATCGAATCAAAAACTATAATGGTAAATGATTATATGCTATAAAAGAGTTAACTGTCTTACATACAGCTTCTTAAGGAGATTGTCCATTAACAATATATTATTATTTATAGAAAGGAATAGCAGTTAATGTAGTTGATAATAAAGGTTCATCTCCATTACATTGGGCTGCTTATTCAGGAGCATATAATGCAGTAAATTTTTTGATTTCATGGAATGCTAATTTAAATCTTCAAGATACAGATACTTCTGTGACTCCTTTGCATCTAGCTACAATGTAAGCCAATTCTAGAATAGTTCGAAAACTATTAATGAAAGGAGCAGACCGTTCATTAAAAGATTCTAGTGGTAAAACACCTTTGGATTTGGCTATAGAGAGTGATTTCAAAACAGTTGCCACAATGATTGTAGATAATTGAAATAATTATAGCGAGATAAAGATGATATTCTTATATTTTGTAATGTTAGATAACCATTTAGACCAATGACTTAAAAAAGGAATAGTTAAATAGCTTTTTTAACTATGTATATGACTTGTTTTATATTGACTATTTTGTTTACTTTTCCATGTAACTATTTACTCTATATAATTTATAGTTGTTACTAATACAACTTGGATGTGGATCTTTTTTGCTCTCACAAGCATAACTGTTATATTTTTCTTTGTTTCTTGTGCAAAAGATGCTGGAGTAGTATAAACAGATCATAAATTAAATATGTTACAAATATTGGAACGATATGATTGTTCAAATATTTGTGCTGATTGTAAAGTATTTTTACAATTTCTAATAGTAGTTAGTTAGACCTAAGAGATCAAAACATTGTGATGTTTGTTAGAAATGTGTTATGGTATATGATCATCATTGTCCTTGGATAAATAATTGTGTTGGAGCAAAGTAACTAAATTCTGTAAATATAGAAATCATTTTGTATTCTATTTTTTCATTCTCAGTTTGTTTTTTGAATTTATTTTGCAATTATTTATGCAATCTTCTCATTACAATTCATATACTGTTCAAAGATGGTTTTCAAATACTGAAGATTGGATTTTAATAGGAAAAAAATTTACATTTTATTATGTCATCATATATTGTTGTCTATTTATTATACCATTGGGGTAATTGAGATTTATATAATTAAGAATTCTGATTTACATTTAATCAATAAATTTATTGACAGGATAAACAACTTTTGAGAGACATAGTTTAGGAGCACCTGAAACAAAGAATGAAAAATTAAATGAGAAAAGTGCTATAAATTAAAGTGAAGATTAATCTATGGAATCAACAGAATAAGGATAAGGTGGAACATAATAATAATAATAAAATAATGTATAATAATAAAAGATGGAATAATCACATTTGAGTTTAGGAAACTGTTTTGAAATGTGTTTTATAAATAAAAAGAATAAAGAATACAGTAGTGAATTATCAACAGAATTTATTGAACTTTGAATTATTATATAAATAAAAATAAAGATGTAAAATTTGGAAGAATTAAAAATAGCAATTACTGGAGCAGCTGGTAATTTAGCATCTGCATTGTATGACTAAAAATAATGAATTCTAGTTATCCTCTTTTAGGTTCTGGTTAAGTATTTGGATCAATGCAGAAATTTTCGTTGTAATTATTGGAATTACCTGATAAATTACAAGAATTGGAAGGAATAAAGATGCAAATATAAGATTGTGCATTTCCATTATTGAATAATGTGATAGTATCAAGTGATCCAGCAATTGCATTTAAAGATGCAGATGTAGCAATATTTTTAGGAGCCATGCCTCGTAAGCCTGGAATGGAAAGAAGTGATCTTTTATAAATGAATAGAGAAATATTTATACAATAGGTTTAATATTCAAATTATAAATACAGGGTTAAATTTTAAATGATAAAGCTAAAACAACTGTTAAAGTTTTAGTTGTGGCAAATCCTAGCAATACAAATTGTGCTACTCTAGCTAATTAATGTACTAATATTCCATAATCAAATTTTACATCACTTATGTAACTAGATCATAATAGATGTGTCTCAACTGTATGACGTATTTTTTATTATTTTAGCTTGCAAGAGAAGCAAATACAACTATTGATTAAATCAAAAGAGTGATCATATGGGGAAATCACTCTCTTACATAATATCCAGATATGACACATTCTATTATTAATGGTAAATAAGCATCAGAAACATTTTCCAAGGATTTTTTAAGAAATGCTCTTATATAATAAGTCTAATAAAGAGGAGGTTAAATATTATAACTTTCAAGAGGAGCGAGTACAATTTCAGGAGCCATTGCTGTTAAAGATCATTTAAGAACATGGTTTTTAGGAACCTCTTAAGATAATTGGACCTCTTTTGGAGTATCAATAAATATAATATTAGGTTATTTCTGATGGAAATCATTATGGAATTCCAAAAGGCATTTGCTTTTCTTTACCTGTGACTTGTAAAGATTTTGAATTTAAAGTTGTTGGTGATGTAGAATTAGATGATTTCTCCAAATAAAGGATTCAATTATCATTAGTTGAATTACAAAAAGAGTAGTAATGATTAATAAAAAATGATAATTATTTATAAATGGATCAGAATTATGATAATGACAATATTATAATATTTGTTAAGTCTGGAAGCACTTTAATCTTATTCCTAATTATTTTGTTTACAGCAAATCTTCCATACAAATCAAAGACATTTAGGGAAAACAAAGTATGCATCCATATTTTATTTTTAGCCATTAGTATCAATTTCTCAAGCATTCTCAGGAGGATTATTTTTATCAGTTGCACTTTTACATTTATTACCTGAATCATAAGAAAAATATGAAACATCCTAAAATTTTTAAGAAAATCCTAAAAAAGAAATATTTCCATTTCCATTTCTAATTTCCATACTTAGTTTTGCTTTGATTTTATTTATTGAAAAAATTGTTACCAATCATAAACATGCACATTCAGATGTATTAATTTTATTATTATAAATTAGCATGTTGATGTACAACCTACATAAAATGTTGAATTACTTAAGTCAGATGAAAGTATCTGTTGTAGTCAAATAGGAGCATGTTGCAATTAAGTTGAAAGTTAAGCATAAGAAGATGTTTTAAGAAATGCTATATCTTCTTAAGTAAAGATGGCATAAAGAGTAGGCTTTAATGAAATAAAAAATAAAACTAAAATTAAAAAAACTAATAAATCCTCTAATTTGACTCCTTATTTATTGCAAATAGCAGTAGGGATTCATGCAATATTCGAAGGACTAGCTATAGGAATTGAATCAAATCTTAGTAGATGTATAGGTATTGCATTAGCAGTTTTTTGTCATAAATGGGTATGTATTAATTAAATTATTTAGGCTGAAGGTCTCACATTAGGATTGACATTTAAAAAAGCAAAAGTTACTCATTCTAAAGCTAAAAAACTGATAGTTCTATAAGCTTTGATGAATCCATTAGGTATTTCAATTGGGTGGATTTTATCATCAAATAGAATTATAATAGTGAGTATCTTTTATGCAATATCAGCTGGAACATTTTTATATATTTCTACAATAGAGGTAATTGTAGAAGAGTTCAATGTAGCCAGATACAAGCTTCTCAAGTTTTTAGCTTTTTTATTGGCTATTGCTTTTATAAGTTCAATTTGGTTATTGGAACAGATTGATTTTTGAAGATACTAATTTATGGTATAAATAAATCAATTCATGTCTAAGCTTTTTCTTTAAATGGTTCTTTGTTACATAGGTCCAATAGCTGCTTCTAAAAAAACTTAATGTTATTCTGATTTTGGAATACATCTCATAGCAGACCATACTGAGAGTATTCCCAAACAACTCAAGAGAGTACATATTGAAATTAAGTATATATACATAAAAAACATGCCATTTAGTAATGTTGTACAGAATGTATTTTTGAATCTTACAGTTCCTTATTTAATATATGAACAATTTAATGTGTTTGTTAAATTCTATGTTTTCTTAAAAATTAAATTTAGTTGACTTCCATAATAAGTTAAATTAACTATCTTTTATTTAATATCTTTATCTAAATTAGTTAATTCTAATTCATATTATGTTAAATTTTATAAAATTGGTTTAAAAGTGCTATTAACAGAATCAATGTATAATTTAATTTGATTAAAATATTTTAAGATTATTTAAGAAATATTTTCTTAATTTTTGGTTTTACATCTCTTATATTAATCTAGATACCTTTATTTTGCAAAATCTTAATTGCAAGAATCGAATATTAAACAAATGGCCATCCCAAATTCTCGATGAGGATTATTATAAAAACTGTTCACCTATTAAATCTTGTTATCATTACTTTAATTTGAGTAGATCAGCTTTATAATATTTACAATCTTTGTCTTTCCATTCCCATTCATCTTAAGAAATTCTACATCCTCCATAAATCATTTACATAGATCTATCTACATTATAATCTGTCCAATTATTCATATATTTCAAAACTTTCTATGGATTATCAACACTCTCATTACTAACTACTAAACTATAATTAGTAAAGTATGATTATATGACTGATTGATAAAAATTTATAACATTATGTGAATGTGATAATTTATCAAATTCTTAAATTGATTTATCAAGATCGATTATGTTTTCAAAAGTAGAATTCAAATCAAAATATGAAACGAAATCTCCATTTTCATATAAACATACTTCTACTTATTTAAAAAAAGACTTTGTTTTAATAAAATGTTTAGTAGGTTTCATAATTTTAATTATCTTTTTTAATACATTTTTATCATGAATAACTTCATGTGCTAAATTACAAACCATATTATTATTTATTAATGATACATAATAAACAAATATTAAAATAATAAAACCTATTATTAATAAAACTGCCAGAGCTATCCAAGAAATATGTAATAAAAATCCCAATTTTTAAAAACGAAACCAAGTCACTAATGAAAATGAAAATAATAAAACTAAAGTTGTTGTACAAGTAATTATTAAAAATCTTTTATAAGCTGTTACTCCAGAATCAAATATCCAACTTTTAGTATTCAATGTCTATTCAAGTTTTGATAAAAATTTGATAATATTTTATGAGAAATCATTTAATTATTATTAACTATGATTAAGATTGTCTATTATTTAAGTTGTATTTATTGATTATGATTTTAATTTAATTCTTTTCATTAAATATATTGCTTGATCTCTAGATGACAATTCTTCTAAAAGTAGATTTGTAACAGTACCTAATTAATTACTAGGTCCAATTTATTCTATAAAATTACTACTAATATGTTGTAAATTACTATAAGGATTAGGATTGATTAAATTAAGTTCAAAATTAAATTCATATAAATCAGATAAATACTGATTTTCAATTTTATATTATGATTGAAGTTATTTAGTTTTAATTTAACTTAATTGTTTAATAGCATTCTATCTAGATTCATCTGATAATTCTTAAGTAAGTGATTTTATATGTTTATTAATATATAAAATGCCTTACCAATTATTATGCCATCCTTAATCATTTTGCTATTGAATTGTGTTCTCAATCATCCATAAAGAAATACACTTTACTTATAATAAACTAATATTAATGGATTTAATACCTACTTTCAATTTACTTGTCTGTATAAGATAATCCACAAACTGCACATAACATTATACTCAAAAGTATTATACCAAAAAATAGAAAATATTTTTCAAATGTGCTTTTAGTATCTGTCTCAACATTAATATAGCAACATCTCATAAAAACCTTGTATTTTGGAATACAAAATATTTAACAGCAACATAATAATATTATTACACCTATCACACTTAAAATTATAGTAAATATCTCATCTAATTAGATTATTATTTATTACGATCAATTATGAATAAAGCTCATATTAATACTCATCAGGAAGTAGGCTTTTTTCATTTTACCAATTTGAAATTATTGTTTCAAGATCCCAACCTAAATCAAATACATTTTATGCTTCCTCTGCTCCATTTTTAGCACTTATTGGCCATAATGTCTGGCTGTCTTAAATGAATTATGAACATTATTCTTTATAAAGAATTCTGTATTCTTCTAACATTTCATTAAATTATGGCATATTAATAATTATCTTATATATATTCATTCCAATTTACTTATCTTTTTAGATAAAACAACTGTGCTTTCCATTATTTTTCTTAGATCTTTCTGCCATCCTATTACTAAATCTTGAATTATTGATTTTTTAGCTTTTTCTTTTTTTTTAAATTACATTTTTGGATGTTTTTAAGAACGTTTCGATTTTAAATATCGTTTACTTACAGTCTTCTTAGTTAAAGGAATTAAACTTGGTTTGGAACTACCTAATAATATTACATCATCATCTGAATTATCTTATTTCTTTGATCTAGTTAATATTGCTTAAGTAGCTGAGGTTTTCCTACTTTTCTTTAATTTTATCTTTTTTTATTTCAAAATAGTAGTTTTTCGATTCTCTTTGATTGGAATCTATATTAAGTTGATCTCTAAATCATCTGTGCTCATATTTATTACTTATCTTGTAATGTGATTGAAATAATAAACTAGTCTAAAAAGCCTTCTAAATATTAGGAAATTCAGTTTTAGAGAATATATATGTGTACTTCTCTTTAATTCATAATAAATATATAATTATGTCATTGTCTAACCTTATAAATGATACCGATTCTGAAATGAACTTAAAAATATAAGTCATATTTTTTATTTCTATTCATCAATTTAAGAATTCACTTTTCAAATATAATTTTAGTTTCTATATAATTCACAGTAATTTATATTAATCAAATCATTTGACTGTAATATAAATATGATCTTGTTTATTGAAGATATGATAATTATCCTTCTTTAATGATTTATCTGGAGAAACTTCAAGTTCTTTACTTTAAATATCAATCTGAACTTTTCATGTGATAATTGATACTCAAGGCATTCAAAAAATTGTAATTTTAATTAAAAATAGATTTAATGTTTACTTTTATCGTATTATTAGAAGAATGTGTTTTCTCTTCTAAAATTATAAAATAGTAAATTTAAGGAATTATTTTTTCAACATTCATCAGAGCAAAAATTTCGTTAAGTGCTTTATAAATTAGAAGCGAATATATTGACATAATGAATTTGCCTAAATTTTTTAGATTTTCAAAACAAAGAATCAGTTGCAGATATTAAAATTTTTATTTTTAATATATTTTAATAAGAAATGTTTTTGACTATTTTAGAATAGATTTTCTATTTTATATTACCTTTTGATATAAATTAATAATTATTTAGACATATTAATATTGATTAAAATTATGACTCAATTTTACTTAAATGAAGTTAAGATGATTAAGTTAATGATTCATAGCCTTAGGATGATACCTTTTAAGAAAAATTATCAGTTATAAAATCAAGTAAATAGAGAATAGTTTATTTTAAATAATTAATCTTCATAATCTCTATTTATTACTACTAATATAAAAACAGCATGTCTATCAGAATCACCAAAATTTAATAAAGTATTGTATCAAATTAAAGAAGTAAGTGAGAATATTGANACTTTTCTTTAATTTTATCTTTTTTTATTTCAAAATAGTAGTTTTTCGATTCTCTTTGATTGGAATCTATATTAAGTTGATCTCTAAATCATCTGTGCTCATATTTATTACTTATCTTGTAATGTGATTGAAATAATAAACTAGTCTAAAAAGCCTTCTAAATATTAGGAAATTCAGTTTTAGAGAATATATATGTGTACTTCTCTTTAATTCATAATAAATATATAATTATGTCATTGTCTAACCTTATAAATGATACCGATTCTGAAATGAACTTAAAAATATAAGTCATATTTTTTATTTCTATTCATCAATTTAAGAATTCACTTTTCAAATATAATTTTAGTTTCTATATAATTCACAGTAATTTATATTAATCAAATCATTTGACTGTAATATAAATATGATCTTGTTTATTGAAGATATGATAATTATCCTTCTTTAATGATTTATCTGGAGAAACTTCAAGTTCTTTACTTTAAATATCAATCTGAACTTTTCATGTGATAATTGATACTCAAGGCATTCAAAAAATTGTAATTTTAATTAAAAATAGATTTAATGTTTACTTTTATCGTATTATTAGAAGAATGTGTTTTCTCTTCTAAAATTATAAAATAGTAAATTTAAGGAATTATTTTTTCAACATTCATCAGAGCAAAAATTTCGTTAAGTGCTTTATAAATTAGAAGCGAATATATTGACATAATGAATTTGCCTAAATTTTTTAGATTTTCAAAACAAAGAATCAGTTGCAGATATTAAAATTTTTATTTTTAATATATTTTAATAAGAAATGTTTTTGACTATTTTAGAATAGATTTTCTATTTTATATTACCTTTTGATATAAATTAATAATTATTTAGACATATTAATATTGATTAAAATTATGACTCAATTTTACTTAAATGAAGTTAAGATGATTAAGTTAATGATTCATAGCCTTAGGATGATACCTTTTAAGAAAAATTATCAGTTATAAAATCAAGTAAATAGAGAATAGTTTATTTTAAATAATTAATCTTCATAATCTCTATTTATTACTACTAATATAAAAACAGCATGTCTATCAGAATCACCAAAATTTAATAAAGTATTGTATCAAATTAAAGAAGTAAGTGAGAATATTGAGATAGGATTATAATATTGAAAAAATATATATATTAAGTAGATTATAATCATGTAGAATTTAAGATATGTGAATTTTAGGAATTACCATTACTAAGATTAGTTAAATTAAAATAAGGAATTAGAAGTTTTAGAATTAATTTACAAGTCAAGTTTAGAAAATTAATAATATAATTGTTAAAGAACCTATATTAAATATAATGGTAGAGGTAAAGATAATAAAATTAATATTAGTAATAATAGTTTATATTTTATACGATAAAAAATAATGTTTATCATATTTATAATCAATTAATTATATTATAAACTAATTAAAATGAATTTTGGGGATGATGAAATATGGGTTACACACCCTAAATTTGTTTGTCTTATAGCTAAATTTGATAATTAAGAAAATAAGTTATTGATTACGAAACAAGGTATTCTCCAGATAGATAAAGAAATAAGAGAAGAATATATTGATGATAAATCAAATATTAAAGTGGATCCATTGTCAAAATAAGGAGTTAATGATTTACTAGTAAAATATAAATAAATATAAGCTCTTAAATGAATTAAATGAATTTAATTGTCTTCATGGAATAAGAATGAGATATTCTAAGAAATCTATTTATACATAAGTGGGTACTCCTATTTTAGTAGCAATAAATCCATATTAATATGTACCAGAATTCTATGATTAAAAAATGGTTACATTCTACAAAAAAGAAATGGGAAGAATGAATTAGTATTACTATTTCATAAATTAGAATTTCTAAGGATATTCTCTAATAAAAGCTTAGAGATATTGATCCACATTTATACAAAGTAGCATAAATGTCTCTAGATTAACTATTTGAAGAAACAACTAAAACTAATTTGAGAATCTGTTCTATGATTATTTCTGGAGAGAGTGGATCAGGTAAAACAGAATCTACTAAAATTATACTTAAGTATTTAGCTGCTGAATAACCAGGTTCAAAATCTAAAGCTCCATCAATTGAATAATAAGTTTTTGCATCTAATCCACTTTTAGAAGCATTTGGTAATGCTAAAACAGCAAGAAATGACAATTCTAGTAGATTTGGAAAATTTATACATTTATATTTCAATCCTGTAACAAAAAGAATTACTAATGCTAAAATTGATAATTATTTATTAGAAAAAAGCAGAGTTGTTAAATTAAGTTAAGTTGAAAGAAATTATCATATTTTTTATTAATTAATTGCTGCTTAAATACCGGATCTAAGTAATTATATTAATATATAATAAGAACTTGGATAAGCTAAACAATATCATTATTTAAAATAAGGAGATTTAAAATTTGTTAAAAATGAACTTGAAGAATTTAAAGAAACTAGTGAATGTATGGATAAAATGAACTTTACTCCATAAGAAAAATAATATATTTTTTAAATTCTTGCAGGAATCTTACATTTAGGAAATATGTCAATATAAGGAGATGCAAATAAATCATTTATTATAGAAGATTTTTCTTTGAAAGCTTCTTGTTAATTATTAGGACTAGATTCTGATGATATGACTAAAATCATCTGCAAAGTTTAAACACTTATGGGAAAAGAAATTATAATGAAAGAAAATAGTATTGATTCAGCATGTAGTGCTAGAGATACACTTGCTAAACATATTTATGAAAAACTATTTAATTGGTTAATTGAAAGAGTTAATTCTTAACTTTAAGCTTTTGGTTCTAAACTAAATTAATAAATTTAGTCTTAATATATGATTGGTATACTTGATATATTTGGTTTTGAAATATTTACAGATGAATAAGGAATATAAACTAATAGTTTTGAATAATTGAATATTAATTTTACTAATGAAAAACTTTAATAACATTTTAATTCACATATGTTAGAAACTGAATAAAGTATCAAATATTATTTTATATAAATTAGGTGAATATAATATTGAAAAAATTACATGGAATCATATTAAATTCCCAGATAATAAATAAATCATTGATGTAATTGAAAACTCAACTTTATCTATTTATAAGTTATTAATTGATTAAACTATTGCACCTAAAGGTAATGATAGAGAATTTAGTAATTCTTTTAAGAAATTACCAAGAGATTGTGTATTTAATGTCTAAGATCTATTAGCATAAGATTCTAATATTAAAGTTGATAAAAAACATAAAACAGCTAAATTTGATTGGTTTGGAATTAAACATTTTGCTGGATGTGTAATTTATAATGTATATGGATTCATTGATAAAAATAAAGATACAATCAATTAAGAAGTACATTAAGTTTTACCAACAAGCAAAAATCCAATCATAAGAGAAATTTGGAAAAGTCATTAAATTACCAATCCAAATATTAAATAGAACAATGTTATTACTAGATTTTAAAATTCCCTTTAAGAATTACTTGAAGTTTTAAATAAATCACTTCCTAAATACATTAGATGTATTAAACCAAATAATACTAAAACTGCCTTTGAATTTGATGCTTAAGAAGTTAGAAGATAAATGAGATGTGCTGGTTTATTAGAAGCTATCTAAATTAGAAAGGCAGGATATGAAATTCGACTTAATCATCTTGATTTTATGAAAAAATATAGATATCTTATCAAAGGCAAACCATCTAATATTAATTAGATGATCATTTTATTAAATTAAAATCAAAAAGTTAAAGAAAAAATATAAAAAGAATTAGAGCTCAAAAATGTTTAAATTGGAACAACCAAAATATTTATGAAAGAAGGATTAAGAGATTTTTTAGATTAAATGTTAATTGAATTTAGAATGTAATTTATTATCAAAATACAAAAAGCTTCTAAAAAATATATATACAAAAAAACTATTTTTTAGAAACTTAAAATTTTGTTAAAAAGACATTAAAAATTATAAAGATCATGCAAATGGTATGCCTTTAAATTTATTTTGTAAAAAAGAATTACTAATAGATTAATTCTGAATTCTTTTATATTTACAATTTAAAAATATGAAAGAAAAATCATTTAATCATTTGCCTTTTCAAAATTAAATCAATATGCAATTTTTTTAATCAAAAGAGATGTTGAATTAAAGAGATAATAATAAGAGTTAGAAAAAGAATTACAGATAGAAAATTCTGGAGAAATAAATAAATCAGTAATTATATCCTCCAAATTTGTTGAAGATGAATCAAGTATAAATATATCTCAACCTTTACAAACTTCTGTTAAAGTATTTACTAAACCTGAAATGGTAAGTAATTCAAATTCTATTGATATGTTCAAAAAGGCACTTTAAGACACATAATAAAAATTAAAATTGGAATAATAAAAAAGAAGAGATTTGGAAAATTAAGTTGAAAAATTATAAAATGATCTTTTATAGTTTGAATCATCTGGTAGAGAAACTTTGAATCCTTCTACTTTTGGATAATTAGAAGATATATTTACTTTATAAAAAATTACTGAAGAAAAATAAATTTTAGAAGTTTAAGTAGAATAACTACAATTTGAAAAAAAAAAAATTGAAAAAAATGTATTAATATCCATTTTATATATTAGAGTTTTGATTAAATATAAAATTTAGGACTTTAATTAGCTCATGCTTAATAATGTATAAAAGAAATGGAACATAATAATGAAGTACTTACCTAAGATTACTTAAATGAAGTCAAGGCTAAAGAAGAAATTGAGGAAAAATTAAAAGATGAATGGAATTAAGAAAGAAGACTATTATTAAGAGAATTAGAGGATTCAAAAAAAGCTTTATAAAATTAAACTAAAATTGCTTAAAAAGATATTTCGAGAATAAAAATGGAATATGATAGAGAAAAATTAAAGGTTGTGGAATTAGAAAGCGAAGTTAAAAAGTTTTAATAACTAAGTGAACTCTATAAATCTTAATTAGAATAAAATGATTCTCATAATTCAGATAATAAGGGAAATGAACATGAATTATAGATGAAAGATTTATAACTTAGGGATTTATAAGTTGAAATTTAAAAGAGAGACTAAATAATTTCTTAATTAAATAATTAAATCAAAGAATAATAATCTAAGTCATTAGCATAATCTTAAACTATTAGTTAAATTAATGATAATTCAGAAATCACATAAGAACTAAATGAAAAGATTATTTCTTTATCTGCAACTTTAGCAAAAAGAGAACTTGAGTAAAACAGAAATAAAAAGTTGATATCTGTAATGAATAATTTAATAAAACTCAAAATTATAGAAGTAAATGCTTTACATAAACATTTTAATATTTTCCATGAATAATAAAAGCAAGTATTAATTTCATTTTAAAAAGGATATTTATAAACCAATATCTTAAATTATGGAAAAAGAAAAATTATTGATGAAATAAATTGAAGATTTGATTAAATAAAATAACAAAGAATAAGCAGAACAAACAGAAAATTAATAAAAAATAGGATGAGTTTGTTTTATATTAATTCGGTTATATAATATATAACAATCAAATTTAAACTCTTTCAATAATGTTTCTAAATTATACCTTATTTTTGGCAATTTCAATATTTTATTTATCTAATCTCAAACTAATACATCATTTTTAAAAACTTCCACAGAGAAAAAAATGTTTACAGGAAAATTCTAAATATTTACTTTTTTTACTTATCTTTATGGAGTTAGCATTCTATTTTCTCAGAGTACCTCATGAATATTTATAAATTGCTTGATCAGAAATGTTCTTCTTGATCTCATTAATTATAATCATTAATTAAAACATTTAAATATTAAAAATAAATAATTATTTCATTTTTATTTTCTTATATAATAGCTAATTCATTTTCTAATTATATAAAANATAAAATGATCTTTTATAGTTTGAATCATCTGGTAGAGAAACTTTGAATCCTTCTACTTTTGGATAATTAGAAGATATATTTACTTTATAAAAAATTACTGAAGAAAAATAAATTTTAGAAGTTTAAGTAGAATAACTACAATTTGAAAAAAAAAAAATTGAAAAAAATGTATTAATATCCATTTTATATATTAGAGTTTTGATTAAATATAAAATTTAGGACTTTAATTAGCTCATGCTTAATAATGTATAAAAGAAATGGAACATAATAATGAAGTACTTACCTAAGATTACTTAAATGAAGTCAAGGCTAAAGAAGAAATTGAGGAAAAATTAAAAGATGAATGGAATTAAGAAAGAAGACTATTATTAAGAGAATTAGAGGATTCAAAAAAAGCTTTATAAAATTAAACTAAAATTGCTTAAAAAGATATTTCGAGAATAAAAATGGAATATGATAGAGAAAAATTAAAGGTTGTGGAATTAGAAAGCGAAGTTAAAAAGTTTTAATAACTAAGTGAACTCTATAAATCTTAATTAGAATAAAATGATTCTCATAATTCAGATAATAAGGGAAATGAACATGAATTATAGATGAAAGATTTATAACTTAGGGATTTATAAGTTGAAATTTAAAAGAGAGACTAAATAATTTCTTAATTAAATAATTAAATCAAAGAATAATAATCTAAGTCATTAGCATAATCTTAAACTATTAGTTAAATTAATGATAATTCAGAAATCACATAAGAACTAAATGAAAAGATTATTTCTTTATCTGCAACTTTAGCAAAAAGAGAACTTGAGTAAAACAGAAATAAAAAGTTGATATCTGTAATGAATAATTTAATAAAACTCAAAATTATAGAAGTAAATGCTTTACATAAACATTTTAATATTTTCCATGAATAATAAAAGCAAGTATTAATTTCATTTTAAAAAGGATATTTATAAACCAATATCTTAAATTATGGAAAAAGAAAAATTATTGATGAAATAAATTGAAGATTTGATTAAATAAAATAACAAAGAATAAGCAGAACAAACAGAAAATTAATAAAAAATAGGATGAGTTTGTTTTATATTAATTCGGTTATATAATATATAACAATCAAATTTAAACTCTTTCAATAATGTTTCTAAATTATACCTTATTTTTGGCAATTTCAATATTTTATTTATCTAATCTCAAACTAATACATCATTTTTAAAAACTTCCACAGAGAAAAAAATGTTTACAGGAAAATTCTAAATATTTACTTTTTTTACTTATCTTTATGGAGTTAGCATTCTATTTTCTCAGAGTACCTCATGAATATTTATAAATTGCTTGATCAGAAATGTTCTTCTTGATCTCATTAATTATAATCATTAATTAAAACATTTAAATATTAAAAATAAATAATTATTTCATTTTTATTTTCTTATATAATAGCTAATTCATTTTCTAATTATATAAAATAATATTATTTCTAATAATATAATTGAAATATAGATTTATTAAATTTATCTATTTTCTTTAATATTTTAAAATTAAACTAAATATTTGAATTTGTGTTTAATAAATTTTTAAAAATTAAGCCTTGTTTTACGAATATTTTAAAAAATTAATATTTTTTGTATTTTTTTTAAATTTATAAAAATTAGTAGAAAAAGTTTAACATACTGTTAATAATATAATTGTTCAGAAATTCTGAAAATATTAATTTCAAAATTTTGAAAAAAAGCTTAATTATATTAAACTATTTCTAAAATGAAATATTTTTCTATTAACATCATTAAAATAAAAGTTTTATAAGTATAATTTATGGCAATTGGAGTATTTTTTTCATTTATAAGTTAAATGAATTATTGAAATATTAATTTAAAAGTGAACAAAGGCGAAATAATAATTAATATTAAGGATTTTTATTTGATCTTTTTTAAATAAATATTATATAAATTAAAATTATCATTATAATATAAAATTATTTATNTTAATTATAACAAGTTGTTTATGATAAATCTCTGATGAAGTTCTTGAATTTAAATCAAAACATAATTAATTACAATTTTTTTTGTCTATCAATATAAGGTCAGATTGTTAAAAAATTAAAATACAATTAATTATCTTTGATATCATCATTATATAAAACTATTTGATTTTTGAAAATAAAAATAAATTAAAGAATTAGAATGGATGACGATTGCATTTAACTAAAAGATGTCCCAATATATAGACCTAAAAATTTGGTTCGATAAGTTACTATCAAAGAAGAGACGAATTCGCCTCCTAAATAAGAAATCGTTAATACTTAAAATCTTTTTGAGCAACTAATTGATCAGTTTGTTTAAATGATGTAAGAAGAAAGTTTGTCTACATAACACATCATTAATATATTCTATCAAATACTTTTAAATGTAGGTTAGAGTATTTTCAATAGAAGCACAACTCCTACTTAATTAGACAAAAGCAAGATTATTAAGCATCAATGCGTATATTTTTATCAAAGATTGAGAAAGTATTTCTAACAAAACCAAAACGAAACATTAAATGGCCTCTTAATGAAATTGTAAAAATTACAATAAGATCAAGATGAAGAACAAACAAAACAAGAAATAAACTTTTATCGTTTTAATACTATGAAATCTACATATCATCCTGATTTTGAAGTGAATAAAAAGCATAGTTCTTATATTAATGAAGAATAACAAAAAGAGCTGGAAATGAGAAATTCAAAACTTGAAGAAATGCAAAAGAAATTAGATTGCAAAAATAATATCATAAAAGACATGACACAAGGATATTTAAAAGACGTTTAACACATGAAAGAACTATTATTTAGAAGAAATGTTTAATCGTTGAACATTTTTGAGGTCTAGTATTTTGATTCCAAAGAAGGATTCACTGATGAGTAAACTAATTTATTGAACTAAAAGATTAAAGGAATGCAACAATAATTTGAACATAAATATCTTGAGTTAACTTAGACAATCTAGCATATAAGTCTTGAAAACAAGCAATACATCCTATAAATCGATAAGTTAAAAGAAAAACTTAAAATCCACGAAACTAGCGTTGGTTTATTAGCTAAAGTCATTCAAATGGATAACAATGATCCTTATACTACTTGGAAGAATATTTAAGATCTAAAAGGAAATTAATATTTTTTTTAAGTATTTGAGAACTAAAAGCATATTTATGGTATTAATTATCGAGAAATTGATAAATTAATTATCCAATGCAAATCTTAATAAAGGGAAGTTTAAAATTTTCGATAATAGTTAGAAGAATAGTTATCCTAATTTGTTGATAGATAAATTAATTATATTAAAAATTTGTAAGTAGAAATTGATTTAAAAAATTAAGAAATAGAAAAACTAAAAAATAATTAAAACGAAATTGTTTAAGAGTGTCTTAATTAAAGTAGAGAATAGATGGAAATTATATTGTAGCATAGAAAAAATGAAAGTAAATTATTTCTTATAATAGTGTTATAGCAATTATTTGGAAAATTCAATGAATTGAATGATATTTAGACAAATTTTGATCAATATAAAGTCAAAATGATGTTTAATAAATGGGCATTAATAAATCGAATGTTAAGATGTCTAAAAACTACTAGAGACTAATTAATACTACGTTAAGAAATTAAAGAAATTATCCTTGGGAGAAAAGAATTTGAAGAGAAATTAAAAGAATATAAAAATAAAAAAAGAAAGAAGAGAAATATCCTTAAAAGTTAATATGAAGAATTAAAGCAAACATATGAGAATGAAAAATATAATCAAATTTATTGGGAATATAAATATTTAACATAATAGAAGGTTGAGTAGATTTTGAATTAAGAAATCAACTTATTACAATAGCAATATTCTCAATCAAATGAGAATTTTAAATAATTGTAGTTAAAATATCAAGTGGTATGTTTGCATTATTAATAATTATATCATTTATTCGACTCCAAGTAAATTAATTTTGAAAAATTAGACAATGCTTAAATAAAATTGATTGAATATAAATTAAGATAATCTGATTAGAATATTCAACATTTATCTTAATAGATGGCTCTTTAATAAGAGTATCAAATATCTAAATAAGAAGTATTAATTTCAAGTATGTAAAAAAAATCAAAATTTTGTTAGACAATTATCCTGAATGTTAATACTCCTATTTAAAATAATAATTTTCATGATTAATTTATTGAAAAAATAAAGAAGCTTTAATTAAATTTAAATGAGACTTCTCATAAATAAACAAATACTGATTTTGAATGTTAAGAAAAAATAATTTAAAGTACAAAAGAAGTTGAAATTTAATGCATAATGGAATCGATTTCTCCAATTTAATAATTATCCAATTCAAATTTTAAAAGCAATTAGTTTCATTAGGATAAAGTAAGATCATTATAAACACCTTCTTAATTATGCTTTTTGGAAGAGATTTCTGAATAAATTGATTCTTAATAAAATCCACATTAAAATGAATCAAAAATATTAGATTATTAGAATTTGAGTAATTTAAATCATGATAATACATTTGTCATCTTTTAGAGAAATTCAATAAAATTTACAAAAGATGATTTTAATAAAAAGGTTTATGAATCATCCTTATTATATGATTAAAATAGATTATAAATAACAACCCCATAAACACCAAATTAAGCATCTTAAAAAGTAAAAGATTAGATTGAAAAAATATCTTATTTATCTTAAAACAATAAAGAGTATTGTGTCGATCAATAATAAGACATTTTTTCAAGATTGTATAAGGATAGCATGAATAGAAAATAGAGGTTATAAATATTAAAAAATAATATAGAAACTTTAGATTAATATAAATGGGAATAAATTCTTTAAATAATTTAATCTAGTCCTTTAGATTAAAAAAGTGGTCTTAGTGAAAAATCTAGTAAGAATGCATAAATATATTATTAAAAATAAAAAGGTTTTAAAGATTTTGATTATGGACTAATTGATTTGGAAAAGGATAATTAAAAAAGATTGTCTTACAAACGAACAGGTACTTAAAATAATAGGACATTTTAAATTCAAAAAATTCATTAAATATAAAAGCAAAACACAACATTTGACTTTTATAATAATACTAAAGTAAATAGATAGAATTTTTGATATTTAATATGATCATAATAAAATATAAATGATAAAATATATAAAGATCAACAATTGTTCATAAGCTTCGGTTGAATTAGTTAAATTTGATGATCCTTAAGCCAAAGCAAGTTGAATCATTTTAGTTTCACTCCATAAGATTTAAACAAAAGTAACTCCAGGTTCATTACATTAACAATATGGCACAGTTCTAGTAATTGATACTTCTTTATATTGACAATCTTAATTATTGTATGCCAATCCATAGACAGAATTAGATTATTTTATCTATATTAATTTTTCAATATACTTAAAAACATCCAAGTCCTATTACATCAGTCATATTTAACAATGGCTCATAGTCAAAATTTGGAACATAATGCCAATAATGAAATTCAGATGATGGAGGAAAATAGATTTCACCATATTTATCCATAAATTAACAATACGTAACTGTAGAATTATAAATAAATGTTGAATTAGTGAATGCATCTATCATTTCATTAGAAACTGCAAGTACTAATTTATACTATTATAAATCTTTGTTATTATTACTCTTATCAACACTGATTTGTATTTATATTCACATTAAGCTGATTTAATTGATTTGGAATTTATTTTCATGTTTGAATAATTTACTATATAAAATTGATTATATAATTTTACTAGTATCTTTCCATTTAGCAATTATAGCACTAAAATATCCTTATTCAAAAAAGATTGGATTTTTTGTTGAATCCAAATCAATATATTTAAACATAAGTGATCGAATTAAATCCAATAATTGCATTTAAAATGCTTATAGAGCACTAGTTTCTAAAGCTTAGACTGCTTTTAATTTCTTAGTAATAAATTCAAGACTCCTTAAAAACCAATTAATTTCACTTTATTATACACTATTTTAAGCTATACTTTTGCCTAATTCATAAATAGCAGATAATTATTTAAATGACAAAGTTGAATTTCTATTTAATAAATCATAGACTTATATAACAGAAAAACTAGATATTTAATAAATATTTATTACCTATTGATTAAGGATTCATCTGCTCCATTTTATGTTTATTTTTCAACAGCTAAATTTTCTGTTGAGTTCAATAAACATGTTTAACCTGACATTAGACTCCCTTATGATGCTAAACATGCACAAGTTGAATTAGAACCACAAGACCCTGATTTTGAACATGCACAACATTCACCACTACTTACACACAATTAAGAATATGACTATTAATAAATATAACATAAATACATCGATAATGGTCACTGGTTTTATTAATGTTGCTGCATATGATAAACTAAAGATGTTTTAATTTATTACCTTACTATTGTTATAAGAAATAACATTACTATTATTATTAATATAATTATTATTATTCTTTAAAAGAATTGATAAGATTACCTATCTTATTTTTAATATACTTTATAAATTTTATATAATATTCGTTTATTACAATCAGATCTGTTTAAATTTTACATTTTAAGATTGTATTAAAATATTCAATTATCTTTAATTTAGAATTTAGAACCCTTTTTATGCTATTAAGAAAGTTATAAGCAATACAAGTTGACGTGGCCGAGTGGTCTAAGGCGGTGGATTAAGGCTCCATTCCGAAAGGGCGCGAGTTCGAACCTCGCCGTCAACATTTTTTATAAATTCATAATATATTTATTATAATGAATTTCAGATAATGAAATTAAATTATTTTATTATAATGAATTTTAAATATTTTTGATTAATATATAAAGATAATGATTATTTGGTTGACTTTAAAATGATCAGAATATTTATATTTTAATTTCCTTAAGTTTGTATTTATATATTTATAGATTATAATGGTTAAATAAATCATCAGATATATATTATCTGTTTATGTTACTTACAGTAAAAGTATAAATTATTAATGTGCATCAAATATTTTAATATTGATCATGCTTCTTAGTTTATTTGCAATCTTTCACATAAATCTTTTAGGTATGTGATATTTTAATTAATTCTTGAATTTTTATCTTTAATCACAGAGCAAGCAACAACATTTCTACTTGTTCCACACATTCTACCTAAATCAACTTTGCTCTTAACAAAAACATATGGAACATTCTAATTAAAATAGTTTTTAATTATATTACCTTATCTTCACAAAGTAATGGTAAATGAAGAACAATCTCTAATGGTGTTGTATCAGCTGCAATAATTACTAATTCAGCAATACCTCTATTTAATGTCTTAGTTGTTTCATTAGCTCCTTTTTTTAACTAATATTATTTTATCAATACAATACTTATTTAAGAGCAGCTGCTTATTAAGCTAATTCTAATATTTATGGTTCGACTTCTTCATTAGCTAATGGCTAAGCTCTCTCTGGGTATTCGTTTTACTAATTATATTGATTTACTATTTTACCATTAGTTAATAAATTTACAAAATATATTTTAATGTTAATCAATTTAATTTTTTTTTTCTAAGTCTTAATATAATATTTTATATTTCATATTTCTATGGCTCTGCTTTCATTAAATCACTCTATAGAACTTTTATAGAAATTTATTGAAACCTAAATATTATAAAGTAAGTAATTCTAATTATTATCCAATTTAATAATATTAATGTAAAATATTTAAAGATTACTAATAGCTCCAGATTCATCAAGAAAGTATTTGATCAAATAAGATGCCATGAATTTATTTCTCAGCATTGTACTTTGTTCATTTTACATTGATAACTTGATTAATGATAAATTACCATATTCCTCAGCATGGTTTAAATGCTCATATTTATTCCTTCTTTTTGCAAGCAATTTATGTGCTATATTCTTATATGTTCTTTTCATACCTCAATTAATAACATTGAAATAAGAATTGAATAAAAAGGATCAAATTATCTAACTGAGAACCTTATTGTAATATAAATTACACCAATATTTAAATATCAATTAATGTTTGATTAATGTATTATATATTTCAGGAATAATATTGGTAATATGGGATTTTTTTGGAGAATCTTTAGAATAAACAAGAATTATTAAGTAAATATTGATTAATACATAAGAATATTTGTTAGATATTCAGTTTGTGGATATTTGTTAAATCGCATAATTATCACGGGATTTTTTGAAAGCGCTCTAGATGAATAAATGATCGTTGAATTCAAAGAAAGTTTTATAAAAATACAAGAACTGAATGAAATTTAAGTACGTTCGCTGGATATTTGTCCTATATGTTATGAAGAATTTAAAATCAAAGAATATATTGCTGAATATTAATGCTAAGGAAAACATACTTTTCATTAAGACTGTGTTCTAAAATGGTTAAAAATGCCTATGAATAAAACCAAGGTTTGCCCTTATTGCAAACAATTACCCTATTCTATTAATAATTATGTCTGATAATCCAGTATTTAAGCTTTTATGATTTTTCATATAACTTTTATAATTTTTATATTATTCAATAATTTTATATTATTCAAAATCACTTATATGGTATGCAGAATAGTTGAATCTTTAAAAAATTTATTTTAGAAAGTAATAAACCTAAAACATAAAAATTGAAATTTAGTTAATCATTTAAGAATTGTATAATTAAAATAATATTTTTTACATCAGAAATAACTTGATAGCTAAAGAAAATCAAAGTGTTACAATTAAAATTGAAAAGAATTCTTTCTCGCTTTAAAATTGTATATTAAAAACAAACTAGACAAAGAACTTAAAAAGTTAAGAAAAATAAATTTTATTAATATTTTTTAAGCTAATATTGATTAAATAATTCGCTAATATAATAATTTCCAATAAAGTTTTCTAGTAATTCAAAAATAAATAATATAAATGCAAGAGTTTCAATAGTATCAATACAGTATTAAAAATAAATGCCAATGTTATCTTATCTAATTTAATCATAGGCAAATAGATGTAGAATTTAATAAAATTGAAGAGTTAACAATCTAACTATTAATAATATGAGTTTTTGTATAGTCTAAAAGTATTTCCCTTTTGAATTTAATGTTAAAAGTAAAAATTACTTATCGATTACTACTGAATTTATTAATCTAATACGAAATTTGCTTAATTATTAAGAATTAAATAACTTAATTCAAAAAATTATCCGTTCTTTTAGATTTCTTGCTAAAAAATCTCATAAGAATTTTGCTATTAATTTGATATTTTCTATTCCTCCCCTACTATTGATCATATTTATTTATAAAATATTTTTAGCATTAAATTAATTGATTTACAGATTGATTTCAAAATTAAACATATATCAATCAATAATTTATTTTAAGCACTTCATACTTAAAATCATTATTTTATTTATTTTTTTGAAATTAAAGTTTAATTATAAAGTGGTAACATTTTAATTAAAAATAGGTTGTATCATAGTATAATTAGAGAAATATTGTTTAACAAAAAATTAAATATATATAAATAACTAAATTGTTTCTTGTATTGTGTTTTTATACTAGATAGATTTAATAAATAAAATAAGAAAATAAATTAAATACTAAATCAAAAGCAGTCTTAATTTAGCCTAATCCAGCATTCTTTAAATGAGATTTTATATTGAATAACAACATTATTCAAGAATTTGTAATATTTTATTATATATTTACAAATTTTCAGAATTTTTAAATCAGAAGAATTTACAAAAAATTCTACAATTTAAAGGAAAATAGATATCTTTCTTGAGAAGCTCAGCAAATCCTAAAAGCTTTTTGTGCAAAAAAAGTTGAAGAGAACCCTTTATTTAATGTACATCATTTGAGAATAAAAGAATTCTAGCTTCTTAGGAATTAAGTTCAATTTTTGTAAAAATTTAAAATACTTTAGAAATAGTAATTTGTTAAATTGTATATTAAATAAGCAAAAATCTTATAATAGCCAGGTTAGAAATTTAGGTTTTGTTCCTTTTGAAATACTTAAAATTGAAATTATGAATTAAAATATTTTAACATTTTGTGCATATATGTTTTTAATCAAACTATATTTAATTATATACAAGGAAATATTGATAGCATAAAATATAGAAATAATTATAAATCATAAAATAAATAAATGGAAAAGGAAAATTAAACGTTTAACTTCTCAAGCTTTATTATTGCAATGTATGTTTTGAAAGTTAAATTTGATTTTTCGAAAAAAATTAGTGGATTATTGATATTTATCTCTAACTTGTAACCAATATTTTTTATTTTTGAATTGCAAAATACAAATTTAGCTCACACTCTGACTTTGAGAATAGAAAAATCGAACGAAAATAGCAGTATATATATTTATGAACTCCTTCAATTTTTAATTAGGCCATCATTAAATTTAATTTCC
This sequence comes from Paramecium sonneborni, assembly GCA_905182985.1. Taxonomy (NCBI): domain Eukaryota; phylum Ciliophora; class Oligohymenophorea; order Peniculida; family Parameciidae; genus Paramecium; species Paramecium sonneborni. The sequence goes on along the minus strand of CAJJDN010000033.1, from coordinate 362,730 downwards.
ATATTTAACAACTATGTTGAATATGCATTTTTTGTGGTAACATTTCTAATTTTAATTCATAAAGTTGGTTTAATCATTTTTACTTTATACTATTTTTAATAGGAAAAATCGTAAAAATTTATAAAACAAGCTGAAAATTCTTTCTTCCTTAAATTATTTTGTTATTACCTTAATTTATATTAATAATTAGCCGGATCCTATTTATATTTAGAAATGAACTTTATTTGTTTAAAATGCTTTGCAAAATAATTAGAATAATTAGAAAATATTAGAGTGTTACTGGTTATATTAAATATTATCACAATGTTGCTTTTATTAATTGATTCTATAGGATCAATAATAATAAATGAATCTACTATTACTAATAAAGTATATGGATTAGAAAAATTATAGATTACTATCTATAGATATATATATTATGCATTTAACATCATATAATTAATTATTGTAGTTGATTTTGATTACGCTAATTTTGAATATATTCTTAGTGCTATATCTTTATGTTAACAATTAATTCTCCTATAAGAGCTACTCATTCATAATAATTATATACTTCATTATCAAAATTATCCATTAATTTTTGCTATCTCAATAAATTTATCATTTATTATGTCTATATTTATTGTAAACACTTCTGATGCATAACTTTTTAAATTTTGTAGTCTAATCATTTTTTCTTTAATAATGATAATTCTTTTAAATTTGAATTAAAAAAATGAAAAAGAATATATGCTTTAACTATTTAAAATTAAAAAAAATAATTTTGATTATCTTAGATTTGGACTAATTAAGATTTTAAATAACGAAACTTATTTTTAAAAGGAAGATTTAATGACTAAAATCTTAATAGCAAAATGGCATTAATCTAAGTGTCAATCAATTTAATGTACTTATTGTAATCATCTTTCAATTTAAAATCCTGAATAAAGTTGTGGTATAACAAATGAAATGTATAAATAATTTATTTAATATGCATTCTCTTGTTTTTTACATAATCATATAGCAAATAAAAGAAAATCAAATCAAAAAAATTATCTTTTAATATATGCTTATTTATTATTTGATTTTGGGTGGATAATTAGATCAATTAAAATCCTAGATTATTTTTTTTCCAATAATATGTCTTAGTAGATTTAATCTCCTTAGAAATAAATTTTAAAGGAAATTGATTTTTTAATTAATGATACTAATTTTTATTCAAATGATTTATATTCAAGTAACAATTTATCATAGTTGGATTATATAACAAAAGTTTAAGCTAAATTTATTGTTCAGTGTGGAAAAGCTTAAATAAGTGGTTCTCTTGTAGGCTCATCTCTATAAGCAAATTAATAATCAATGATCTAAGAGTATATTGATAAAACATTAAAAGCAGAAACTCTTATAAGATATTTAGAAAGAAAGATTGTTGATACTCTAATTTTAAAATAAAAATTTTATCATAATTTGAAAAATACTTGTGTTTTACCTTAAGATGATTTAGATTTTAATAAATAATTATATTTATTATGTGAATAAGTATATGAGGTAAATAAACTTATAAAATTTACATTTGAAAATGAACCAAATTAAAAAATTCATAGTTTGTACACATTTTTTTAAGGGGAAATTTTATCTAATTATCATAAATCAATATTATTTTATAAAAATTCTAAATGTTTAGAAGCAGAATTAAATAAATTTTAGCAAATAATCAATTTTAATATAAATTAAAAAAATGTTCACTATGTAATTTTAGAACTTTGCGATGATATGCAAAATTTGACTCTTGTAGGATAATCACAAAATTTTCATGATAATTTTGGATCAAATTATTAAAAATAAAAATTATTTGAACATTTATTACCAGATTGTTTAGTTCCATATCATAATTAATATGTAAAACAATTTTTTGAAACTGGAACTAGTAAATATTTTAATGTTTTTCAGATTAATTTTATAATGAATTCTTAAAATATGTTAACATCTGTAAATATGTGTCATTGTGTTACAAATATATTCAAAAGTAGAAATATGACTTTTGCTGTATTTTTATAAGAAGCATCTTAAGATAAAGCTTTTTTAATAATAGATGGTAATAACATGAATTGCACATTTACAAAGAATTTATTAATATTAATTGGGTGGTAAGAATCTGAAATTAAATTTTTATCTTCTCTAAAAGAATTTAATTAAGTAGAAATATCGTAAATTTATCCAAATTTTGAAACAGTTTTAATGGAAAATTAAGAAAAGGAAATAAAATTAACTTCAGTAAGAATGTATTTTCCAACACCTTAAAGTAGTTTTGAATCTTTATCAAGTGAAATAAAAATTTCTCCTAAAAAAGCAAGATAAAATTTAAAATTGTTTAATATAGAGTGTGATATACTTATTTAAAGGAAACATATAGGTAATTATTGTTATTATATATTGGATATTATAAAAATGGCTGAATTTAATAAGGGACGTGAGTTTTCTTAAATACAATAAAGATTATCTTTAAATTCTTCTAAATAAAATGAATCTTTAAATTAACCATTTCATTTAGATTGCATTGTTGATTAGTAAGATGATTCACCTCACATTGGTAATCTAAATAGTGTAAACTTTATTAATTAATAACAATTTGGGTCTATTTAAAACATTTCTAAACCTTTACTTTTTTAAGTTAATCCAATAATATTTGCTAATAATTCTCCTGTTCTTAATTCAAGACGAGAAGAAACGATAAATTAAAGTGAATAATAATTAATTACTTAAAGGAATAGTTTGATTAAGTAAGATGTTAAATCTCCAAGTTTCATGGATTAATAAAGCTTTAAAAGTAAAAATTGCAATGAAAATTCATAAATAAAATCTTTTGGATTACAATTCAAAGAAAATTCAAATGAAACAGATAAAATTCATTATACTTATGAATTACTTTAATAAGTATTATCTTTAAGTCCATCAAAATATTAATAGAAATTTATGTTTCTATTTAGTGTTTGGTTTTTATTATTTATTATTTTTATATTAGTACATTTTTTAGAATTAAAAAATGACTTTAATGACTTTTTATCATATGGATTTATGACATCATTTTATTCTTCTATAATGGGACCACATGATTTATTTTTTTCAATGAGAGTTACAATAACTGCCTATCAATAAATGAATAGAGAAGGTCTTTTACCAAGTACTTAATTATTTCAATTAACTGAACCATACTATTAATCTATTTAATTAGGATATACAGAATTAAGAGATAGTTTTTATGATTAATTAAACAATTAATATATTAAAACTTTTTTAGACAATGAGAATATTACTATGAATTTTATGAAAGAAAATGAAGAATAAATTTATCCTTTAGATGTTTCTTTTAGAGATGCTTTATTTATCATTTTATAATATTAATATGCTTAAATGATTACTTTTTAAAAACGTGAAAGTACATCTGGTAAACCATTTTAAATTTCCTTATTTGCTAATTATTTTATGCTTCATTAAGAATGTGAAAAATTAACTATGTCCATGTATGATTATACAATTGAAATGTATTAAAACATGATTTAAAAATTAATTATTTTATGGATAGCTTTTAATTTCGTTTTGGTAATTTTTTATATTTATTTATAATATTTCTAAATAGAATTCTTTTAATAAATGGACAAATTTATATAACTAATATTTTCTATTGATGACCATGTTTTGAATAATGAAATTTAAAGATTTAATGATTTAATAAGTTCAATTAAAATTAGTTCTGATATTTTATTCAAATATAATCCTGAATATTAATTATAATAACATTTAAAGAAACCTTAACACTTTTAAAAAAGTTAAAATTATCATTAAAAATAAAATTAGAATTATTAAACTGTGAAGAAAAGTAGAAGTTTTATCAAGATTTTGAATGTAGCATTTCTTATATCATTATTGTGTTTAATATTTCTCTTTTCACTACTAAATATTACATCAGTTTCACTTTTTTTTAATAAATATGATGATACTCTTTAGTTTTATGGATAAGTTTAAGAAATGAAACTAAGATCAGGTAATTTGTTCTTATATAGAGAAATATTTTTTAGATGGTAAAATTTTACATTTCTAACAGACAATAATAAATTAGAACTTTATGATTTAATTAATAAAGCTTAAAATGCAATATCACATTACATTTAAATATCTAATTCAATTAATTTTGAACGTTATTTGTTAGATTAAAATTTCATTGATTTGTTTGATAACATTAATCATAATTCTCTTTGTGAATAAATAGATCAAGTAATTATTTTTTATAAAATTAGAAATTTTTAAATTTATCATCAATTTATTGTATATAGTCATTAGATGGATCATTTTCTAAAGGAATGATCACAACATTAAATTATATGTCAAATTTAATAAAATCTTAATAAGCAATAAACAATTTTAGTCATAGAGTTGAAATGCAATATTATGAATAAGAAGGTTCATAGATTGTTAGTAGAATATTCTCTGTTTTAGTCAATTAATTTAATACAAGTTTGTAAAAATAATTTGAAGAAATAAAATTATTTGTGACAGTATATTTAAAATCTTTAATTCTAGGTTATATCAATAGTTTTTGGCCTTTTAATTATTGTGATATAAATTTTGATATTTTATTATTATTCTCCTTATTTAGGTAGGATAATGAAAATAATTAAAAGAGTAGTTCATTTAATTCCTTTTGAATCATTAATAAATAATGAAACTTTAGAGAGATAGTTAAAAGAATTAAAGTTTAAATTTTAATGATATCAATTCAAATTTTGTTTATTTTACTTAATTAAATAAATAAAATGATTAGATTAAATAAATAAATATATATATATATGAAGAAGTTCATTCAAAAAAGTCAATGAGTTGCTTTATTGCTTATTCTAAAGTATAACATATATATAATAATACTTTTTAATATAGCATCTGTTTTTTAGCCTAATTGAATTTCATTAACAATATCAGCAAAAGTAGGTCTTTAATTTGGATTTTTCTTTAAACATTTCTTAGCTAATTAAAGTAAAATAGGAGGATTGCTCTAAGAAGGTATTGGTACTTAATCTTATCCATAACCAACAGATCCAATTATTTAAGTTTATGATAATCCTTCATAAGGAATTTATTATGTTATAATTTCCCATAATATCATACCAAAACTATAGACATCTGCTTTTTCTTAATATGTTTCTCCTCTCATAATTTCTGGTGCCATCCAATGTGGTGTACCTATTCTTACTCCTTTATTAATTTTAATATGATCTATTTTTTTATTAATTCTAGATAAACCAAAATCACATAATTTAACATTCCAATTTTAATCTATTAAAACATTAGATGATTTTAAATCGCAATGCATTACTTTTCTACCATGAAGATAATTCATGCCTAATGCAATATCCTCAACTATTTACATCAATGCTTTTTAATCAATATTTGTTTTCTTTTTATGTAAATGATCAAACAGACTACCCTCTTCTAAATATTCAGTAATTAAAAAATAATTTTATTTCCTTATACATACTCCCATATATAAAACTATATTTGGATGTCGAAGATTTGAAATTACTTCAACTTCTTTTAAAAAATCTGCTATTTATAATTTATATTTCAAATTTCCTTATGATTTTCTTTTACAATATAATTTAATAGCAACATCTTAACCTAACCATTTACCTTTATGTACTACTCCATATCCTCCTTCACCAATTATTTATCCTATTATTAATTCATGAAAAACTATAAGTACTCTTTCATTTATGCCAAATTCTTTAAGTAAAAATAATAGTTTTTTTGGCAAATGATGTTATTATATATCATCTTTTTCTTTTTTTAATTCTTTTTGTTTTTTTTATTTTTTTTTAATCTTCTCATCATCAGATGAATCTGAACTTGAATCATTTCCTGAAACATCTGACTCTTAACTTGATGAATCTTAATCTTAAAATTTATTATTATTTAATTCTGATTTCTAACGAGATAATTATTAAGTAATAGATTATAATTTTTCTAATTAGAGTTAATTTATTTCTTCATTTATTACATTAATTTATGGAGGACTTCTTGAAGATATAAATTCAGATAATTCTTATTTATTTATTGATTATTATCTTGATAATTCTATTGTTATATTGAGATCTTTATCTTTAAATTCTTCCAAGCAATTTACAAAATCATTTAAAACTAACATATCTATTTTTTAATCACTCATTTTATCAATCGTTTTATTCGGAGATTCTAAATATAACAATATTATATTACAAATAGGTGAAATTAATTATTATTTTCCTTCTTCATCATCAGCTGAATCACCTGATTTTTATNGCTTTTTCTTAATATGTTTCTCCTCTCATAATTTCTGGTGCCATCCAATGTGGTGTACCTATTCTTACTCCTTTATTAATTTTAATATGATCTATTTTTTTATTAATTCTAGATAAACCAAAATCACATAATTTAACATTCCAATTTTAATCTATTAAAACATTAGATGATTTTAAATCGCAATGCATTACTTTTCTACCATGAAGATAATTCATGCCTAATGCAATATCCTCAACTATTTACATCAATGCTTTTTAATCAATATTTGTTTTCTTTTTATGTAAATGATCAAACAGACTACCCTCTTCTAAATATTCAGTAATTAAAAAATAATTTTATTTCCTTATACATACTCCCATATATAAAACTATATTTGGATGTCGAAGATTTGAAATTACTTCAACTTCTTTTAAAAAATCTGCTATTTATAATTTATATTTCAAATTTCCTTATGATTTTCTTTTACAATATAATTTAATAGCAACATCTTAACCTAACCATTTACCTTTATGTACTACTCCATATCCTCCTTCACCAATTATTTATCCTATTATTAATTCATGAAAAACTATAAGTACTCTTTCATTTATGCCAAATTCTTTAAGTAAAAATAATAGTTTTTTTGGCAAATGATGTTATTATATATCATCTTTTTCTTTTTTTAATTCTTTTTGTTTTTTTTATTTTTTTTTAATCTTCTCATCATCAGATGAATCTGAACTTGAATCATTTCCTGAAACATCTGACTCTTAACTTGATGAATCTTAATCTTAAAATTTATTATTATTTAATTCTGATTTCTAACGAGATAATTATTAAGTAATAGATTATAATTTTTCTAATTAGAGTTAATTTATTTCTTCATTTATTACATTAATTTATGGAGGACTTCTTGAAGATATAAATTCAGATAATTCTTATTTATTTATTGATTATTATCTTGATAATTCTATTGTTATATTGAGATCTTTATCTTTAAATTCTTCCAAGCAATTTACAAAATCATTTAAAACTAACATATCTATTTTTTAATCACTCATTTTATCAATCGTTTTATTCGGAGATTCTAAATATAACAATATTATATTACAAATAGGTGAAATTAATTATTATTTTCCTTCTTCATCATCAGCTGAATCACCTGATTTTTATAGATCCATAATTATTTTTTTTTATTATTTTTTACTTTTTTTGGTTTTCTATCTTTTTAATTTTGAAGACATATTATCACTTTGACTACTTTAATCAGAATGATTAGAAACAGATCTAGTAGGTGATTTTTGATTTTCTCTTATATTTTTTTTCTTTCTATAACTATTATAAGAATCACTGCTTGATTCATTTTAATTATTATCAGGATATTCATTTTGTTCTTCCTCAATTTTCTCCATATAAGATAATATACTTTTAAATCTTTATTATTCAATAGAATTATATTGAGCTTTTCTATCTTCTAATGATTCTAAAGGTTTCTTCAATCTAATTTTCCCTTCCATAAATTTCATATAATATTTTTTATATTCTTCTATAGATTATAATATTTTTTTTCTATGACCTAATACAACAATTCCTAGATCTTATTTTAATTCATTATCTGTTAATCCATATAATGTTTTTCCAGTCATTTAATTTTTAATGAATTCTTCTTTATATTCTGATAATTGTAAAGAATCAAGCCAACCACATACTTCTTATAATTACCATTCCTACACTAAAATTTAAAATATAAATTTACTATTTTTTTAATTCTCAAATTCTTCTATTCTTTCTAAAACTTACAAACTTATAAATCCATGTTAAAATGAATTAATTTATTATTATGATTTACAATCTTCTTTTTATTATTAATCATTTTCTTCTTATTAAATTGGTTATGAATCTTACTCTTTTTCATTATCTATTTGAATAATAGGTAAAGTACTATCAACTTAAACTATAGATTCTTCAATCTTTTCCCTTTCATTTTGATTTTTTTCAGATTTTACATGAAACTTTTCTAATACAAATTAAGGTAGTTCATCTATTTATATATTTTCTATTAGGTTATCCTATTCATACTATTATTTATAATATTTTCTCTCTCTTGTACTAAATAAATAGCCAGTTCCTATTTTTTTATTTGATCTGAATTATCCTACATTATTAATGTTTAATAAATACCATAGAAAATATTTTTATCTGATTAATATATTAAACCCATTCCATCTCTTTAATCATCTTTCCATACTCCTACATATCGATCTCCATTAATATAAAAATGCATTCCCTCTCCACATTTTTTATTCTCTATCCAATCTCCTATGTATAATTCACCGTTTTTATAATATAACTTTCCTTTCCCATGTTTTTAGTGGTTTTTCCATTCTCCTTCATAACGATTCCCAGACACAAATTTATAAGTTCCTTATCCATGTCTTTTATCATTTACTACTTCTCCCTAATATTCATCATCATTTGAATAAGTTATATGTTTTATCAGTTTTTGATTTACCTCATGCTTGTTTTGCTCTCTATATAAGAATTTCAAAAAATTCATTAATTAAATATGAATATCAAAAAAACTACTACCAAAAGTAAGGAGGATCAGAATCGTTTAAGAATGGTCTTAGATTATCGTTGGGATCCTAAATATCAACCACAAGGAAAACCCGCCATTCATGAATCATTTAAAATTGTGCGGGAATCTAATCCTATAGAAACTAAATAAGGCAATGATTTATAGGCAGTATTCATTAATATTAAATGGGGATAACATCTGAAGATTGAACAATTTGTAAGATATAATGTATAATACTTTAGAAATAATTCAATTTGACAGAATCTTAAATGCATAATGGTATGTTATTCATTTGGTGTGAAAAGGATAACATAATGGAAATAATTGATCAGGTTGATAAATTAGGATTCAATTATGTCGAAAATTTCACAACAGTTCTATTATCAATGGAAAAGATATTAACAATTATGCCATCTGAACCCTAAGTTAGAAAAATCACAGAATTCTTCAGTAAGAAGAATATAAAAGAGTAGAAAGAAATAAAGAAAATAGATGGGTTAAGAAATTAAGAATAATTACCAGATTTAGATCCCACATAAGTATTTTGGAACGAAAATTATACATATTTTAGAAAGACTAAGAGAACATTGTTAATGTTTAGAAAATAATCAAAATAATAATTAGAATTAAGACATCAAAGAACTGGTGATATATTCTTTGATGTAATTGAAAAGGATAGTTAAAATATATCTGCAATAGGAATGGAATATATCTATAAAATGATTGAAACTTTGTTACCAAAAGCATAATATAAAGCAGGAGAGACATTGAAAATGATGGAGTTATTTGCAGATCCAAATACATAAGGAAGATAGGGTTGGATTTAGGTAATTTAAGAGTGAAGAATTGAATAATTTAAAAAATTAATTAACATATTAAAAAAATTAAGGTCTTACCAGGACTCGAACCTGGGTTAAAGGAGTCAGAATCCTTTGTGATAACCGCTACACTACAAGACCCAATCTGATTTATGAGTTTAAGCATTAGTTATATAATAAGTTGTACATATTATTACTTTTCAAAATTAAAAAGATAACGAGTTACCTACTTATCTATCTAACTATTAAAAGAAATCTTGATTAGTATTATATATATACTTTTGAGTTCATTATTTGGATTGAACACTGTAAAAGTGCTAGACGCTGATGATTATGAAGCTGATTCTTATTTATTAATAAATAATCTTTGCTTTATTTGACTTTTCATAAAAGGAGAATTCAAAAATGAGGATGCAATTTCATCAATATTTATTATTTTTTTATCTGTTATATGATTTGATTCTTAGGGTTGATTTTGTTATTATTTTATACTACATACTTATCCACTTCCAAAATGAGTAGATTAACAAGGTTAAAATAATTTATTTTAAGGTGTATTATTAAATGGATTTAAAGAGCTATTTAATAAGTTTATTCCTTAATCTTCTTCTTTTGCAATATGATTAGATCGATATTGTTCTTTATCTTATTATATTTATTTCTTTATTTTTGATTTTACTTATCTAAGATGTTTTGGCACACTACTTCCTTATTAACTTTTATTCTCCTTTTGTATTTTCTTAGTTTCATCTTTAAATTAAGGTGAGTTTCTGCTATGTAAACTTTCAACTTAACTAGAATGATATGAAGATCTTTATGTTTATTATCTAGCACTATTTTCTCTTTAAGAGAGAGGAGCAATTTCATCTTATACAATAGTATTTTTAGGAAGACATTGTGGTATAATTGGTTATTAATCAATTCTCTATTTTCTTTATCGTTAATGTTGTGAATCATTATTCTCGTATTGCCATAATATTGATTTACTTAATATATTTATAGAGCATTTTACATTTCTGAATCATCTAAATGATGTTTGAATGGCATTGCTTTTTTAACATTTTATTATATTGGTATTTACTCTGTAATTTTTGGAGTTAATTTTGAGCATGATAATTTAGGTTGACTATGATATTTTATTTATTCCTCAGGTTAAAAATGCTTCTCTAATGATAGTACTTTCTTGCGTAAACTTTTTAATTCTTATTGAATAGATTTCTCCTTTTAAGCATCTAATTTATCTATTGAAAATACTAGCTAAGCACTTTATTCCTTCATTATTGATATCATTTAGTTACTGTTTTACTACATCTATACCCAAAATAATAAGATATTTAATTAATTTGTCATTCTTTTCTAAGTTGTATTCTTAAGTAAATTTATTCAGTTGTTTCAATTCCATTTATTTTTCTAACAGTTAATTTATTTAATGTTTAGTATACATCACAATTGTTTTATTGTTTATTTCCAAAATAAGAAATGTAAATGTTATTTGAAATGAATTCTCTAATGAAAGGAATAAAATATCATCTCAAATCTCATAGAAAATCGATAAATGCATTATTAATAGATAAAAATGATGATGCTCAATATTAATGAATGTATTTCATTAAATAATAAATTCTTTGGTTTCAAGATGGAAACTAGATTTTATTTTGATATATATGTTGATAAAATTGTGTAGAATATAAGTATATTGGAATATGTTTATTCTATTATTGTAAATACACTAAAGTATTATGTTATAAATAATATTTTTTTAATATTATAGTTAAATTAAAGAATGGAAAATAAGTATCAAAGTCACATATTTTAAAGATATTTAGAAAGGAATTACTATTTAAGTCTTAATCAAAAATAGAAAAGTTATAAAAAATAGTTAGAATTTAAAAATAAAGATAGATATATGTTATATTTAAAATTATAGATATAATATATATATATAATAATATAGCTTAAAGTATAGTTTTGATTGATAATATAATTAATTAACGAATGAATAAATCAAAAAGCCCTAATTAAAGAGAGATTCCAAATGACAATAGTAAGGTAAGAATAGCAGTTAGAGTGAGACCCACTTTAAATAGTGAAAATGAAGAAGACTTTGTATAGTTGATTGATGATAATACAATAAAAGTGACTAGGATTGGAAATAGTCTTCGAATGAAATTTAGTGACATACTTCCAAAATCAGCTAATTAATAAGATGTTTAACGATTGGTTTCTGAATCAATAAAATCTTTTATTTAAGGAATAAATAATACTATATTTGCTTATGGATAAACAGGAGCTGGTAAAACTTATACTATAATGGGTGGATTACCTGAGAATGTAGCAAATGTTTCAACTGAAAAGTTTCATCAAGTTATTAGATGTAATGAGAGAGGAATTCTACCTAGAGCAGTTCAATCAATAATTTCTTAACTATAAACTTAAATAGATGATGATTAATGTCGACTTTATTTATCATTCTATGAAATATATAATGAGAAAGTATTTATTATTAATTATCCTCTAGATATTTGATCTCTTTAATCTAAAATCTCAAGGTTTAGATATTCGTGAAAATAAAAATGGTGATGTAAATATACCAGATTTATCTTAAATAAGAATAATGGATATAGATACTGCTTATGAATATTTAATATTAGGATTAAGAAATAGAGTAGTTGGATGTAGTCATGCTAATTCAAAGAGTTCTAGATCTCATTGTTGTTTTTAAATGACATTATAATAAGTAACTGTTATAAATGGAGAACCTGTATTATAAGAATCTTCACTTAAAATTGTAGATTTAGCTGGATCTGAAAAGTTTAAGATACCAACTGATTTAACACCTGAAGAAAAAGAACTTCATATATAAGAGTTAACATCTATTAATGGAAGTTTATCTTGTTTAGGTCATTGTATATCTGCATTAATAGATAGAAATAGAACACATATTCCATTTAGAAATTCTAAATTAACACGTGTTCTTAGTGATTCATTAAGTGGTAGTGGCAAAATATTATTTATTGTTTGTGTCTCACCTTCTATTTCTTCTAGTGCTGAAACATTTTCTACACTTTAATTTGCTAATAGAGCTAAAAGAGCAGTATTAGATGGTAGAAATTTATAATAACCAAAAACTAATAAACCTAAAGGAGTTTCGTTTGAAGAATATTAAGAATTATTAAAATAATATTAAAAAGAAAAATAAATGAGGGAAGAATTAGAAATCATTGTTTAAAAAAGAAATCAAGGAGAACTTTTATAATAAATTTCTAAATTAAAATAATAAAATTAAGAACTTTAAGAATAACTTTATTAAGTATAATAATAATAATAATAACAATAACATTAATTATAATAACCATAAACTATTCATTATTAATAATAATAATAATAATAATATTCTCCCTTATTTTCAGATAATAAAAAATCACTTGCTCTTAATTCTAACGATAAAAAAGTTAGATTTGCTGATGATTTCTTAACTGCTCATATTAATAATATGGATAGAGAAGATAGTTAAGTTTTTGAAAATCTAGCCATATTCTAAGAATTAAAATAATTAGAAAATAAGGATAAAAAAAAAATTATTGTATTATTTTCTATTTATTGTTAGAATTTCGAAGAAAAATTTAAAAGTTATTTTGGATAATCAGAATATTAAACTAATGATTTAGCTTAATTTAATACTGGAAAATAGTTTGGTAATTCATTATTATAGTATCCATAGATTCCATCATTAGAAAAGTTAATGACAAATAGAATAATATTTCTAATATAGTTTAAGATCTAAAAAAAGAAATGTCCAAAGCTGTGAATCAATTAGAGTAGTTACAAAGTATTTATTTTCTTATTCTAATAGAGGAAGACAGAGATCTGAAGAGTACTGACTCATGTAAAGAAAAGTAAGTTTATTTGTGTTATCTTTAGTTTCATTTAATACTGATTAATATAAATTATTTATTAAATCTAATTTCATTATAGAATAGAATTTTTATATTCTTCTAGTAAACATAAAGTTAATCATTTATATTTTATTTAAGTTAAATCTTAACTGCAAGAACAATAATTTATTTAAATAATTTGATATTTATAATTATCTAATGAGATTATTGAAATTACTAAGAAGAATNTATAATAACCAAAAACTAATAAACCTAAAGGAGTTTCGTTTGAAGAATATTAAGAATTATTAAAATAATATTAAAAAGAAAAATAAATGAGGGAAGAATTAGAAATCATTGTTTAAAAAAGAAATCAAGGAGAACTTTTATAATAAATTTCTAAATTAAAATAATAAAATTAAGAACTTTAAGAATAACTTTATTAAGTATAATAATAATAATAATAACAATAACATTAATTATAATAACCATAAACTATTCATTATTAATAATAATAATAATAATAATATTCTCCCTTATTTTCAGATAATAAAAAATCACTTGCTCTTAATTCTAACGATAAAAAAGTTAGATTTGCTGATGATTTCTTAACTGCTCATATTAATAATATGGATAGAGAAGATAGTTAAGTTTTTGAAAATCTAGCCATATTCTAAGAATTAAAATAATTAGAAAATAAGGATAAAAAAAAAATTATTGTATTATTTTCTATTTATTGTTAGAATTTCGAAGAAAAATTTAAAAGTTATTTTGGATAATCAGAATATTAAACTAATGATTTAGCTTAATTTAATACTGGAAAATAGTTTGGTAATTCATTATTATAGTATCCATAGATTCCATCATTAGAAAAGTTAATGACAAATAGAATAATATTTCTAATATAGTTTAAGATCTAAAAAAAGAAATGTCCAAAGCTGTGAATCAATTAGAGTAGTTACAAAGTATTTATTTTCTTATTCTAATAGAGGAAGACAGAGATCTGAAGAGTACTGACTCATGTAAAGAAAAGTAAGTTTATTTGTGTTATCTTTAGTTTCATTTAATACTGATTAATATAAATTATTTATTAAATCTAATTTCATTATAGAATAGAATTTTTATATTCTTCTAGTAAACATAAAGTTAATCATTTATATTTTATTTAAGTTAAATCTTAACTGCAAGAACAATAATTTATTTAAATAATTTGATATTTATAATTATCTAATGAGATTATTGAAATTACTAAGAAGAATATTAGTACATTATATTAAATCAATTTCAAATATTCATTAAAATTATGGAGATAACTTAATAGGATTGTTAATTAAAATTTAACTTTCCAATAAATAGAATAATATTTAGAATAACATCTCTATCATATATAATAATAAATAAGATTTGGAAAAAGGATTAAAAATTTAAATGCAAAATTATTAGTTTAAACAACTTATATATATAGCAGATTATTAAAGCGATATTTTTAGATATAATTCTAATCAAATATAATGATAATACTAAAAAATGTTTTTAATTAAAAAATAAATATTTGAATATTAAAAATACAATATTTAGCCTCTGTATATATCATAGTTTGATCATTTTTCTTTCTTATTTTCATCGCTAAATATTTGGCTTTATGATAATTATATATTTAATACTCTGCTTCTACTGAAGCTAAATAATTGAGATTACTTTCAGTTGTATTAACTGAGATAAACCAACCTAATACTGTAAGAATAGTAATTGCTATTTGAGTATAAGTCCAAAAATTATATAATGCAGATCCATCAATAACAGCTTATACTTATGTATTGGTATGATCTTAATTGATTCCACTTGATAATTCCACTATATTCTTATGACCTATCACCCACAATAAATAAGCAATATTATAAACTATATTAATTTAAATGGGATACATAAAGCACTGATAATAGATTATATATAGAATTTTTTATCTAAATTATTCTTTGTCTTTTCTTATTAATCTTTTAATTATACACAGACAAATAAACTACCAAAAGCACTGATTAAAATTATAATATGAAAAACTTAATCTACTCTTAAACAATATTTAGCATATAATTTAAAGAATGTTGTTAATCCTTCTTAATCTGTACTTTATCCTAGAAATATGATGAATACATGCATCAATGTCATTCCCTTGTTAATTTTATAGGTTACCTGCCAATAATCCTTAAAAAAAGAATATAAATCTATCTATCAATTTAACAGCCTCATGAATTAATTTATTTAAGACTAACAATACATTTTCAGTTTGAATTTGTTACTTTCTGCTTTCTTCCATCATTTGAATTTTCCTTCTTAAAGTTTATTCATTTAACTCAATGAAACTACCATTTGTTAGATCTATTAAATAATAATGAAAATATACTTTCAATAAATATTTTAGTGATCTCTGGTTACAAATCTAAAACTTTTATTAAATTGCTTTCATAATCTTATGAAGCATCTTCATTAATTTTATCAGCTTCATCAATCTAATTTAAATGTATTTCTCCTCCAGTTATATTTCTTTTGTTTTTCCTTTAATAATAAACTCAAATGATTACTTTGCTTATAAATTATTTTTCATTAATACAATAATTTATATATATATATGTATATAAATATATTCGATTTTATAAATATATATAAATTATGCTCATTTTCGTTTAAATCTATAATTTTTTTGATTCTATTGACTTAATAGATATGCTTCATCTAAACCATTTTCACAATTCTCACATTAACAATCCATAGAACATTTAGATTTTCTCAAAAAACATTCACAATAACCTGTCACACACCTTGTCTTTTTACAATTACAACCAAAACTATCTTTAAGTTTAAATAAAGCCTCTTTAGGAACATTCTTATTTCTATGACATTTTTCATTAACATGTTTTATAGCTTAATTACGTTATTCTAAATGATCTTCATTATTCAAACACCCTTCTATACATTAACATTCTTTTAAGCACATTCTACCACTATGAAAACATCTACAATATCTTTTTAAACAACCACTATTTTTACAAAAGCATGGCTATTATTCTAATTCACTATTTCTTTTTTTTATTTTATTTTTTATCTACAAACTTTTGACATTCTATTATTACTTTTTTTACTTTTTTTTTTCTCTTTCTTCTTCTTATTCTGATTATTCTTATTATATTTAATCTATATTTCTTTATCTAGATTCTTATTTATATTTTAAATCATTTATTTATGACATCTGAGATTGCAATTATTAAAGTGAAGGAGGATTATATGATTAAGTTATTGATCTTCTTCTTCCTAATGGAGTAATAGGATCATACAAAAAGAAGTTTGAAACTTATCTACTAAATGGTATTTGTCTATATTCATATTCATTTGCTATATCATCTAATTAAGATCTAAACATGATGTTATTTTCTTACGTATATTTTTATAACTATGGCGGCCTATAAGACTCATCTGGCTAAGAAATAATGCTTGTTACTCTTAAAAGGGAAGGTTATTATTTAAATGTTTAATCTCTTGCCATAATATTTAACAATTATAATAAAATGATTATCTTTTATTTATTTAAGTTTTCAGTGTTAAATATCATTAGTGAAATTCTTAAAATAAATTTACTTATTAGAAAAAGGAAAGAAAAGTAAAATAACATAGAATTATTCAAATGCCATTAAAATAAATAAATTAAACATTAATATATGTTATTCTCTTTTTTATACATAACCATCTATATCACTTATGATTTTAACTTAAGTACATTTCAAGTTATGCTTTCGCTTAATTATCATTTATAGATTATCTAATATCTTGTATTAACTGGGATTTTTTATTATTAATTGCAACTTAAACTGCATGACGTTACTGTCCAATTTTTAATAACATATAACAAGATTCCTAAAATTTTAAATAATATTATCTAATACTTCTGGATCTGGCATTTTCATTATCATTTATAAACCTCTCTCTTCCTAATCTGCTCTTATTAACATATCTGCAACTAATTCATAAGGAATAGAAACATTCTTCTTATTCTTTTCATTTATAAATCTTTCTAATTCTTCCCAATTCTTGTTGTTTATTAATGATTTCACTCTTGTTATATTAAATCTAATATAATAATATTTAATTATAATTATTACCTTCTTTCTGGAATTTTATATGTCTTTGCAAATTCTTATGCCAATGATATATTATCTTTTGATAAAAATGTTTCCATAATTGAATTTAATGGTTTCTCTTCCATCATAATTTTACTCTTTTCTTTTTTCTCTCTTTCTACTTCCTATCTTAGATCATTTAATGTTCTTATTTATTCTTGTAATATTTTGCTATAAAATGAATCTTTGCTCTCTTCTTCAAAGAATTTCTAAGCAAATTCCAAAAACCTGATTTTCTCATTTAAATTATTTTATTAATAAGCTTAATTAATTGCCAATAATCCACATTCATCAAATTTTTTTAAATATTATAAATATTTCTACAAATATTTATCATCAAAATTTCTTAAATAATATATTAAATGGGATTGGGCAATAGGATTTTATGATAGAATACCAAACTTATAAGTTTCATCCATATCAGTTTTCAAAAACTTCATAATTACAAGGTAAATCAAATTTGAATCTTTAGAAGCAATTGCATCGATCAAAGCTTTCTCATAGTATGAATTATTATTGCCTTGTTAATAATTAGCCATCCAAATCAATACTGGAATACGTTTTGATAAACTCTATTCATTATCAAGAAGTTTTAGAGCTAATTAAGATTTCCCTATTTCTATTGATTTTTAAGCAATCTATGTAAATGAAACTCCTTTTTCTTCCTTAATCTTTTCTTTTATAATTTAACATAATTAATCATCATCCTATTGACTTTCAACTTTACAACATGCCCAATGTGTATAAATTGTTGATTTTTATTTTATTTAAAACTTTAAGAATCGTGAAATTTCAATTGCTTAATAGTGTAAATTATATCTGAGCAACAATGTGATAAAAAGATCTGGATTTTTAATCAATTACAAAACTTAATCATATGTTACAACTCTGCCACCAACTGCACCATTTCTACGTAATGCATTAGAGACTCTTAGATATTTACAAGTTTCATTTAAAAGATTAGGATCTATTAATTAATTTCCCAAGAAAGTTTTTCCATAACTAGCTGCTTTCAATAATTTCATCTAGAATTCAGGATTAATTTCAAATTAACCACTTTTAATACAATCATTAACTGCTTCTCCAAGTTCAGTTTTTTTTGATCTTAATTCATCATCTTCAATAGGATTCTTTTATTCAAATGATTCATATGCAGAATATAATTATGCTCCTGGTTTAAGAGAAAGTGGTAAAAATACATTAACATATGCTTCAGGTAATTTACGTAAGATTTCATTTTTTTTTTAAGTTAATATTCTAATTCCATCATATTCTTATTTGAGTGCAAAATGGGAATTACTCATTTTAACTTTCAATTATTAATCTTAAGTAACTAAGACTAGATATTATTATAATTAAAAGACAACACAATCATCTCCACACCAAAGCATTCTTCTTGGTCTTTCTATTTTACTAATATCTTTTTCTGCAGTTTCTTCCTTTTTTACATCTTCTTCCTTAAGATCAATAGGTATTTATCTACAATCAGTAGAATCAAAGAAATCTGAAATGAATGAAACAACCCATCTTTAATTAATAAACTAAAGTAATGCTAGATTTTTATAATTTGATGAAAGACTTATCATTTTAATATTTCTTAAATCTGGTAATTTTTTATCAATTTCATTAACAATTTTATCTTTGTTATAATATATTTTCCATTTTTCATCTTCTATAATATGTATAATTCCACCATCAGGATTAGCAATTAAAAGTTCCATTTTTCCACTTTAAGTTTTTTAAGGTGGAATAACTAACCAATGTTCTGGTTCTTGAGTAAGATTTGATGGTTTTAATTTATGAACTTAAGGCTCATAAGCATTAGGAATATAAAAGAATTCAAAATTATTTGTCATAAGTACAAATCCATTATTAACAATTAAACCTTTTAGGATTTACTATTATTTAAATTGATCCATTAAATCATATGCCTTTTTGGTACCTTTGAAAGGATCTACAATATAATATGATCCATTGGCTTTAAGTAATAATAATTATTCATCTTCAAGGAAATCAAATAATGCAATCTATATAATTGAAATTTAAATACTTTATCAATTTCTTTATATTGAGCTTTTGATATGATCTTACCATTATTAGAAAAGAACACAATAGAGTCTTTTAGCATGTCATCTGTTCGCATAAGAATGACTTAATTATAATTTTTTGTAGCAGCTAATGGACCACCCCATTTTCCAATAGCTATGCGTTAATAAAAAAAGTCAAGGTTTTTCTATTCACCTGTGATTGGATTAAATTGATGAAATTTGTAAGACTTTTTATTTAGATCTTTCCAATGTGCACTTGGATCCATATAAAAATTATTAAAAAAATAAGAAATAGTCATCAAATAATGAATGTAATATTATATTTACATAAAATATAATGATTACATCAAATAATTAAATACCCGCCTATCTAAGTGGATTAATCTATAATTCAAATAGAGAAATGCATATTTTATCATATAGTTTATTTTTTTATCTTTTTGATCCTTTTTATTTAATAAATGAGTGATTAAGAAAGTGATAATGATCAAAGTAATAGATAATCTGGTAGATTAAGAGATAAATAAAAGAGAAGGTATTTGATGTTAGAATCATTAGTAGGTACAAATAGATGGAGGATGAAAATTATGCATAGGAATAAAATTTGATTGCAAATGAACGAAGATCAGCTAGAGCTATAAAAAAGAATTATGCAGGTACAATGAGTGAGGAAGAAGAGTCTATAAATGAACCAATCATAGAAACAGAAGTGAAGCAGATTTTCGTTCCAGAGATTGATCAAATTTTATGGAGAAAAATAGACTAAGACACAGCCTTAATTAAATATCTGATAAAATTTAAGAATAGAAGTTATTTACATACAGAATGGCTGGATGAAGAAAGAGTATATTCAATTTATTCAATATCTTCAGATCCTTTAAGAAAAGAATGGCAAACAGAAAATTAATAGATTTAACAAAGTTTTCTAAAAGCGAATATAAGAAGAAGTAGATGACTTTATGGAAGATTAATATTTTGACCCTGCCTTTTAAGAAGTTGATCGTGTATTATCATGTACAGAAATATTTCCTATTGTTCATCCAAAAAAAGGATCAGAAATGATAGGAAAGTGGCCAGAATCACTTACTAAAGTTATGTCTCATTTACTCAATTTTACAAGAGATCAAATTCATTATGGTGTATATTTATTAGAATGTAAATCTCTAATTGATTTTGGAACCATTAATAATCGTCTTTATTTGGGATATTACAAAAATTATGATGAATTCTGGTATGAATTAGGATCAGTCTTTAAAAATGCCAATTAAGAATGGATAGATGGAACAGAAATGAATAAAATTATTAATACTTTAAAAGAATGTGCCATTATACTATATAATCTTTGGTATGATAAAGCTAAAGAAAATTATTAATCTAAATTATAATAATAAAGATATATCAATGAAAAAGCATACAAAGAAAAAATCAATGATGAACATAGAGTTGATATCATGCCAGAATTAAAAAAAGAAAAAATCAATGAACTAGTCTATAAAGTCTTAAACAT
Organism: Paramecium sonneborni; assembly: GCA_905182985.1. Classification (NCBI taxonomy): domain Eukaryota; phylum Ciliophora; class Oligohymenophorea; order Peniculida; family Parameciidae; genus Paramecium; species Paramecium sonneborni. The sequence goes on along the minus strand of CAJJDN010000033.1, from coordinate 341,447 downwards.
TATTGAAGATAAATAATACACAATTCAATCAAATCTATAGGATATAGAAATTATCTTAGAACAAGAACTTAATATTAAATTATAAATTTGTAATCAAGAAGATTTTGATCTAGAAGATTACTTAAAGAAATCCCTCTAAACGAAAGATATAGATGTTGCTTAAGAAATGTAATTAGAAATGTAAGATTTTCAATCATAAATGGATTCTGTAGATCCAGATATCGAATCTTGGAATCCAGGAATAAAATCTTTGGATTGGCTACAAGTATCATCATATGAAATAGAAATACTAACTAAAGATGAAATCTAAAGTTTATCAAAAGAAGCTGATAAACTTTATTTTGTTAAATGGAAACATTTATCTTATTTAGAAGCTACATGGGAACCAGAATCTCTAATTGATTGTAGATTAAAGATTTAAGAATTTAAATCATTTAATAGAAGTCTGGATAAAGAAACACGGAATTTAATGATGTAATAACATTCAAATCATAAGAATTTAGTAGAAAATGATTAAGGAATTAGAAAAAAGAAATTGAGTAATATGTAACTTCAACATACTAAATAATAATTATATTTCCTTAATTAATAAAAACCTCCTCATGAATATACATAACTAACATAAACAATTTATAAGGATAAAAGATTATTAAGAGATTATTAACTTGATAGTTTGAATTGGTTAATTAGAGCATGGTATGAAGATAGAAATGTTATCTTAGCTGATGAAATGGGATTAGGTAAAACAATATAAACAATCGCATTCTTAAATCATCTATATAATTTTGAAAATTATAGAGGTCCATTTTTAATAATTGCTCCTTTATCAACTCTTTAACATTGGAAAAGAACTGTTGAAGAATGGACAAATCTTAATGCTGTACTATATTACGATTAAGAAAGTCTTGTTGGTAGATCACTTTGTAGATAATATGAATTCTTTTACACTGATATTAGTATGAAAGGTATTCTATTAACAGCATTAGAAATATATAAATTCTAAATTCTTATTACAAGCTATGAAGTATTTATGTAAGATTTTCAAAATATTTTTATTAATATACCATTCTAATATATAGTTGTAGATGAAGCACATAGACTTAAGAACTCTAATGCTAGAATCTTACAATCTCTAAAAAGACTTTCTTGTTAACGTACTTTACTGTTAACAGGTACACCTATTTAAAATAATACTGAAGAATTATTTAGTTTATTGAACTTTATTGAACCTTATTAATTCTCAAATATTATAAATTTTAAAAGAGATTATGGTTAATTAGAAACATCGGATTAAGTTGATAGATTAAATGTTCTATTAAAACCATATATTTTAAGAAGATAAAAAGAAGATGTAGAATAAATGATTCCTCCACTTTAAGAGACAATCATAGATATTGAAATGACTACTATTTAAAAACATATTTATAAAGCATTATATGATCGTAATAAATCAATGTTGGAATAAGGATTTTCATAATGGGCTGCTAATGCTGCATCTCTTAATAATCTTGAAATATAACTTAGAAAATGTTGTAATCATCCATTTTTAATTTAAGAAATTTAAAATGATTTATAAAAAGGTTGTTAAACTCAAAATGATTATATTAATAAATTAGTTGAAAGTTCTGGTAAAATGATTCTTTTAGATAAATTACTTAATAAATTTAGAAGTGAAGGTAAAAAGATGTTAATCTTCTCTTAATTCACTATGATGCTTCTAATATTGGAAGAGTATTTAAAATTCAAATAAGTCAAATATGAAAAAATTGATGGATAAATTAAAGCAAGAGAAAGATCAAATGCAATAGACAGATTTAATGATCCTTCTAAAAAAAGAGAAGTTTTTTTACTTTCTACAAAAGCAGGAGGATAAGGAATTAATTTAACTGCTGCTGAAATAGTTGTCATTTATGATTCTGATTGGAATCCTCAAAATGATGTTTAAGCAACAGCAAGAGCTCATAGAATAGGATAATCAAAAGAGGTTACAGTTTATAGATTAATTACAAAAGATACATATGAGGCTGAGATGTTTGAAAGAGCAATAAAAAAATTAGGTTTAGATTAAGCAATCTTTATGAATGGATAATTTAAATAATGTGAAAATTCTTATAAAAGTAATAAAAATGATAAAAAGATGAGTAAATAAGATATGGAAGTACTTTTAAAAAATGGAATAATAGGTTTGATAAATAATAATTAGAATGGGGATAGTTTTTAAGAGAAAAACATAGATGAAATCTTAGAAAAGAATTCAAGAACTGCAAAATATTCATTAATTAATGGTAGTTATACTGTATCGAAATAATTATTTGTTTCTGAGAAGACAGACAAATCAATAAATATATAAGATCCAAATTTTTGGAAAATGATCTTAAAAAGTACAGAAAGTAGATGTTTGAAATTAAGTAAGATTTTTGATTTACATATGTCATTATAAGAATAAAAGAAATATCTTGAAGAAGTTGGAGATTGTGTAAATTAATTAATAGAATCTAAATTAAGTTAATCTAATTATAGTACTGATGATGAATAAATATTAATAGAATTGTTGAATAAAATAAATTCATCTAATTATGCAAAAAATTATAGAGAACTTGCTATGAATTGGATATATGAATTAAGCAAACCTTCAAGAAGAATAAAAAAAATAACAGATATAGATTTAGTTAGAAAATAATAGAAAAATATAGAAGTTTAAGGAGAAGATGCAAGAAGATTAGCATCAAAGAGTAAGGAAGAATTAATTAAAAAATTATGTTATGTATGTGAAAGATCAAATTGTTCTGTATTTTGTATGGGTCATTGTAGAAGAGCATTTCATGAATCATGTAGAGAGTTATTGGAAACATCAGAATTTATTAATATTGAAGGTCCTAATTAAGATTTTCTTAATAATAATGTTTTTCCTGAATTAAATTGGAGTGATGAATAATTAAAAGAAAAAATAAACATTAGATATTCTTGTCCAGATTGTAGAAATAATCTTGTAATTTGTTTATTATGTAAAATGAAGGGAACATATCCTCCAGATAAAAAATAAAAAGAAGAACTTTAAAATTAAGTAGTTGAATTTGATCCTTTTGATGATAATTTTAAGAAAAGTAAAAATAAATAATTTATTTCTAAATGTTCAACTGCTAATTGTAATAGATATTTTCATTTAACTTGTATATTAGCTAATCCTTTATCAAAAACTTTGGATACTAATTCAGATTTATTTAGATGTCCTTCTCATATATGTGTATTTTGTAAAATTAATTCTACTAATATGACTACTGCATTAATTCATTGTGTTAGATGTTGTAGATCTTTTCATAGCAAATGTGCTCCATCTGATATTAAAATGAAAACTCAAAAAATAGGTAAAAAAATTATGATTTGTGATTTATGTGTTAAACCAAAAGAAGAAAAGATTGAATAAAGTATGATTGTCAAAATACCTATAATTGGATATTAAAAGAAATCTAAGCTATTTAAATCAGAATTTAATAGCATTGGAACTACTGCTAGAACAAGAAGAATCTAACAAAGAAAGTATGAAAATTATGATTCTGATAAAAGAAATTTAGATTCAAGTATGAGTAATAATAGTCAGGAAAAGATATCAAAAAAAGTTTAAAGAGAAAAATTAAAATAAGATATTCATCCATATACTTATGAAGAATTAGGTATTATACCAGTTAAATATTTTGATTATTCTAAATACCTTAATGTAATATTTTATATTTCTATATATAGGATTGGTGTAGATATTGTGGTGCAAGATTTGCTTCTAATTTTACTAAAGGACCTTGGGGTTCCAGAACTCTTTGTACAATTCATTATATTAATTGGGTTTAAAAGAAATCTTTAGATTTATCTATTTATCCAGATTTACCTAAAAATCCAATAAATAGAGATGATTAAACTGAACTCTAATTTCTATAAAGGTTTTATATTAAATGTATTATTTTTAGATAAAAAGCTAAAGATCCTAATTTCGATCCCAAAAAAGAACTTAACATTAACAATGATGAATAGTATTAAATATTCAATTACTGAATTTATTGATGGAACTCTTATATTTAGTTCTCTTTATAAATTATTATTTTTTCATAAATATTTTTATGTACATTTCATTTTTTCAAACATAAACTCAATTTTTTATTTAGTTTCATTTAAAAGCTGTGATATTCTTAATCTAGACTCTTTAACATTCTATTTGTAATTCTAAACTTATTTAAAATAGTTGTCTTAATTGATTCATTTTCTTTGACAGTTTTGTCATAACTGTAAATCAATTTAATCAAATCTTTTTCATTGTCGATACTGAAAAATTCACTTCTTATCAATTATCCAAGTAAATGTAAAATTTCATCAAATTCTTAATTTAATATTTATTATTATAACAACCAAAGAATATAGAAAGTAGACTTGAAAAAACCTATTTTAAATAATGAAAAATAATACCTTTCCATTCTTCAGCTAAAAATATATCCCAAATAATATTTAAAAGAGCAGATCTTTGACTATATTAAAATACATTAGAATATAATGTAATAAACCAAGAAGCTACATAATAAGATGGATCTATTTTCTAATCTTTAAGATGTTAAGATAATTCAGGTAAAAAGATTTGTAATAATCTATCAAATTAATAAAACCCAATTTTCTATTATAAAATATAATTAAATTACAAGTTTAGAGAAATCATTTACATAAAGATCTTTAAAATAAAGATTCATCATCCTATCAAAAGCCTTGTATGCAATTTCCTAATCTTAAAAGTTTAAATATAGATATCCTGCAATATAATTCATACCTTAACAATATCCTACTTCTTAATTATAGAATGCATATATTCTCAATAAACTTTAGAGTACAGAAGAATTAATTTTATCTTTGTGAAGATGTAAACTTCTCTAAACATCTAATTTAATTGTTTCTTCATGTAATTAATTAATATCCATTTCTAATCCAACTTTTGTTTTCATTTCAACATAATCTATTTTCATTTATTTTAATTATAAAGTCTAAGTTATTAATTACAATCTTAATTAATGAGTTTACTCACTTGATAAAACCTATCCATTAGCTAAATAAAACTTTTTTATTTTGTGTTTTAAATGCTTAGCAAACTGACTATTTATTAAAAGTAATTACCATGGTTTATCATTAATTGTTAAAAATCTATTATTTATATTTTTTAATAATATTACTTCATTGCTGTACCAAAAACTTATACTACCTTATTTTGATATTCATGCATATTTCTTCTTTCATATTTTTCAGATTTATGAGCCAATAAAATTTTTCCTGATCTAAATAATTTCTTCCATTAAGTATTATTATGATCTTCTTATTTCTCAAATAATCTTTTAACATGTTCTTTATCAACAATTGGCTATTATGAAGCTATTTATATTATTATTTCAGTTGATAAATCAGATGATAATTTTAATGAAGTCAAAAATAAATTAATTTCCTCCATAATCATATAACATATTTCACTCTCATTAAATTCAAATTAAGATTATTAAGCTGTCCCTAAATTCTTAAATATTGAACCTATCATTTTAAATCCTTTCTAAACTATATTATTTTAATTTTCTTATTTCAATAATTCTATTTATTTTCTTTTCTCATCCACTTTTTTAGCATTTATAAATTAAAATAATAAAATCCATTTATCTATTTTCTTCCATAGTGTTATATCTGATAATTAAGATGCTAAATTTATTCTATCCTTTCCATCTTTACGTACTATTCTTATTGATTTTAGTAATAAATCATAAATATCTTCTTATTCATATGAATCATTCAATTCTATATAATTTAACCAATGTCTTATTATTTATGTAAACTCTTAAAATTACTCATTTGATAATGTTAAATAAAATGCTAATTAATTTATCAATAAATTACATGTTTATTATTCCTCAATTGATTTAGAATGTAATTTAATTAATTAATTAATAAAATAATTTCTGCCTGCTTACTTCTATAAAATTTATTTAATTTTAATAATTAATTCACTCTTATCAGTAGTATCAATATTGAATAATGTAATAAGATATTTATCGATTACTTTTTTCTCATCCTCTAAAATTCTATCTCCTACTATTTATAAAGATTATTATATCTGTTAAATTGGATTATTATGTTCTGAATTTATATTAATTCTTTTCCACTATTCATAACTAACAAACTCTTCAAATTATTACTTGCATGCTAATAATATTAAATAATGTCTACTATCTTTAATTTCCATTTTTTTTTCTATTAATTTACGAATCGGTATTTTTGGATCTTCTTTTAATTACAATTCTAAATCTGTTATCTTTTCTTCCAATTATGATAAATCTTAATCAAAAGGTAATAATTTTAATAATGAACTAACAGTTTGTTTTGTAAACAGTATTCTATATAGTATAATATTTTATTTAGATACCTACTCTATTCATTTAATCCAACATTTACAAAAATATTATCCCATTCTTCATAAAATGATTTCCACTTCTCATTAGTTATTGCTAATAACTTTTTATAATCTTTTTCAGATTCATCAGCTAATTCCTTCAATTTTAAAGAATTAGTAAATTATTTCTGAAAATCTTCTCTTGTAGCACTTTTTTTTTCTATTAAAACAATCATCTCTTATGCTTATTAATTTTTTAATTCAAATTGTTTCATTATTTTCCAATATTCATCTTAGGCTTTACACATTTCTTTTCTAGTTTCCCAAATTTCTGTTACTTATTTTTTTGATTCTGTATTCAAATTTCGATTTGTTTATCTAAAATTTAATACAAATTGTGTATATGGTTCAGCTATCTCACCTTTTAGTTTAAGTGCAATAGATTCCCAATTTTATGATAATCTCAATAAGTAATTACTCACTTATTAATATAAACAAACTAAAATATCAGGTTCATTGCCATAACTAATTTAATTATGTAGTTTTTCACCAACAACTTTTATCTCTTAACTAAATGAATACAAACATTTAATTAGATCTGTAAACTTTTATTAAAAAAATAAAACTTACAATTTTCTCTACTCCAGTTACATTCTAAGTTAAACTAACCATATATTCATATAACTTTTACTATTATTTATTATAATAGTCTATAGAATGGTTCATTAATTGTTTAAATAAATAAATTAATTAAATTCATTTCTTAAATGAGATCACAACATAGAAAAGCAACATTAAATATTCCAACTGTTTTAGACTTACAAAACCCAGAATGGGATTTCATTTTGAAATCTTGGGCATATATCAATGTTAAGTATTTATATTCTATTATGCTTTTTGAAAATAGAAACTATGAATTAACCATTAATAAAGGTGCTGTTATTAATAAAAAAATTCTTTATTTAAATCTAAAGGAAGAAGCAATCAATTATAAAATATCATCTAGTATGCCAAATATAATTGAAGTTAAATCAGATAATATTAATCTTTAAAAAGACTGTAAGTTTTTATTATATTTTTCTAGAAAAAGATTATATTAAATTATTAATAAAGGCCCCTTTGACTCCTTGTAAATTACATGTCAAAATAGCTCTTATGGATATCAAAGGTGATACTGTTTTTGAAGGAATGGAGTTTGATCTTATTATTGCAAATTTAACTTCAAAATGAAATACTATTGTGTTACATTTTTTTCCAATACATTTGAATTCAATTACTAATTTATTCATGTTATTCCAGCATTTCTTTTAATTAAAATTTTAAATTGAATTATTATATATTTATATTAAAACTATTTTTTCATAATCAATATTTTACATTAAGAAACACTTTAAATACATAAACTTAAATTCTCTTCTTTTTTTAAGTTGTAATCTTTGTTATTCTATTTTAAGTACTTAAAGTATTTTTAGGAAAAATTCATTAATGTTAAACATAAATATAAATTCTTTTGCTTTTATTGAGAAGCTTAAAAGATTTGATTAAAATAATAATAAATCAATTTTCAATATTCTTAGCTGTCAGTTAAGGAATTCCAATTTCATTTTATTGTTTGCTTCTTCTTTTAACTATTGGATTTTCTGAGATTTTAAACTTGGCTTTCAATTAATCATCATCTTGTTCATCTCTAAATTCGATATTAAATTGATTTATCTCAGCTGTGCTTTATTTAAATTTTGCTTTAAATTCTTTTAACCTTTAGAGATATAAAGCTTTTTGTAATTCTTTATCAGATGATTTCGATGAGCAAACACCCATAGGTAAGATTTTGAAAAAATTATTAATGAAAATATCCAATAATATACACAGAAGAAGTCTTATAAAGAACAAATTTGATTTAATTAGTTTAAAGATTTAAAAATAAAAATTGGAAGAAGAGTCAGATAAAAAATGAAAAAAACAATAATTAAAAGCAAAAATAAAATAAGCTACAAATATTTCTAAATGTCAGAAATGGTATTTAATAAATCTATAAATAATTAATAAATGTATTTATTAATATTAAGCATAATTTGGGTGATCACTGTGATTTCAGCTTAGTAAAAAATTAATAATAAGGAAGAAATTATTGATTCTTACGATGCAGTTATTGTTAAAAATATTGTATTTTGAAAAAATAATAAAATTAAGATTAATGTTACAGTTTCAGAGATGGATAATAAGAATTATTTCATTGAAAAGTGGATTGAGTGGGAACTTATATGATAATGAAGTAGAACAAGACGATAAATATAAATTTATCTGAAAATTATTGTGCAAACTTATAATAGTGAATAATATTATGACTAATTAGTTGATGATTAAAAAGTAACGATTTAAATAAAATAAACTAGGCTAAAACCAATTATAGAAAATTCTATGAAGATTACAAAGCAATTGGAACTCTTAATTCTGATTATTTAGGTATAGCAAAATTTGTCTTATGTGCAGAATAATTTAAATATTGTAAATAAGATGATGAAAATACAGATTATGAAATATGTAATTTTTATTGCATAATTTAGCAAAATAGATGTCCAAAATATAGTGATAAATATAATTAAATTTGTCCTAAAAGAAAAGGGGAAGCTGTAAAATGCAGTTGTACTGTTAATAGTTCTTTTGTATTTATTATCTTTTATTATTATTCTTATATTGATATAAATAATAAATTCAAATTTAAACATAATTTAATCTAAATTTTTAAGATCTTATAAGAAATAAGTTAAATTATGTTTTTAAAAATGTTCCTTTTTAAAGGATGAATGTATTTTTTCTAGAAATAAAATAATTAGTTTAAAGAATGATCATCTAATTAGTATTTGCAAGTTGAATTAATAGAGATATATAAAATAAAGGTGTAGGATATGATTATATTATATTTAATGTAATAATAAATAATCATAAATTATATTTCTTCTAACATTCTTTGAAAATATCCATATATGGTTGACATCTTGTGATATCTTGATTGGTTTGTAAACACTAATAAATAAGATGAAATGTTACATTAGAAAACATTTAACTTTCACTTTAACAAATTTATTATTATTATTAGGGAGCTTATTGTTAAGTTTGTTATTCAGAAGGTTAAGAATGACCTAGGATTGAAATAATGGTTAAATTATACTTGATCCTCCCATAACTGATCTTATAGCTTAATGAGCTACTTCAGATCCTGCACCAAATGCCATTCCTGACATTAAAGTTGATCCAAGTCCTGAAAACATACCTCCTGATTTAGCTGGTGCTTATGATGGAGTTTAAACTTAAGGAGCTGGTCTAGCAGCTGTAGCTGTACTTCTAGATGGACTTGCTGTTGATCTTGAGGATGATCCACTTCTTCTTGGCATTTTAAATTTTAATATATTTATTAATAAATAATTTATTATAACATTCAGTGATTTTTTATTATTCATTATCTCTTATTAACCTTAAATAAATTAAATTATTTATATATTATGAAACTTTAAATTTAACTATAATCATTTATTAATTAATATTATTATCTCATTTTTAATATAAATAATTCTTTAATCTCATTTCTAACTAAAAAAATCATTATTATTATCTATTTATATATAATATTATTATTAAATAGAAATCTAATATTCTCAAAAATATTTATGTTTTATAATTTATTTACATAACCTCTTTATTTATTTCATATTTTTATAATAAAATCTAAATATTAAATTTAAATAAAAAAAGTGCCACCTCCAGGAATTGAACCTGGGCTTTAGCGGCCACAACGCTAAGTACTAACCACTATACGAAGATGGCATCTCAAGAATATATTTAATATCATTCTATTAATATTGCTCATTTCTTTAATATATTATTATAAATTATTACATTTATTTTTAATATTTTACTCTATGTAATTATTCTTTTAAAAAATTTAATTTTTCATATATCTCAAATTTAACTATGTAATTATTCTTTTAAAAAATTTAATTTTTCATATATCTCAAATTTAAATTCAAAATCTCATTCATAATAAACACCAAAAACTATTGCCACCCCATAAATTGTTTCCTTTTTAATTTATTTGAATTTACATTTTAAAAGCAGTAAGATGCATAATTATCCCATGCAGGATCCCATAGATTCTTTGATGTAACTTTACATCCTTATCCTTTAACCTCACCTATTATTACTTATATTGCTATTTTAAATCTAGGCATTTTTGTGGCTATTTATATAATCAATTCAATTTCAATACAATCTCTAACTTTACTTCTTATTCTTTTTACTAATTCTTCTGCCAATATTGGAGTATTGTTTGCATCATTAGTTTCATCTTTTAATTTATCATCTATAATCTCCTAAATCACTTTTCTAACCTTAGAAGGATAAAATCTAAAAGAAATTTATACACTATTTTACTTTTCTTCATCCTTTGGTTCTACTAAAAACGTATTTGCTCCTCCTGAATCTATTTTATTATAAAATTATAACAAATTAAATCATTTTTTAACATATTCTAAAAATATTAATTATCATTTAGATATATTAAACCAACATTACTTAGAATTCTCTCAAATAATAACTCATTTTCTTCTAATCTTATTTTTTATGATCTTTTATTTCATCCTTTTCTCCTCTTTACTTAATTTTTATCTTTCATTATTATTTATTTTCCATTTTTAATATTTTTAATAAATTAATATCAATTTGTCTTTATCTCTAAATTTTTAATTCAAAAACTGAACTTCTAATTTTTATTTTTATTTAATTTTCCCAAAGATTTTGCCTTTATTTATACTTTTTTATAAGAAAACTTGATTATTTTCATAGATTATCATTTATACAATATAATATAATTAATTAAAGATTAATATCTGATAAAAATAATAAGAATGGATCTGAAATTTTACAATGGTGGCACATTTATCTGAAAGAATAAAAATAATGGCTTTGTCAAAGAAAAGAATANTCAAATTTAACTATGTAATTATTCTTTTAAAAAATTTAATTTTTCATATATCTCAAATTTAAATTCAAAATCTCATTCATAATAAACACCAAAAACTATTGCCACCCCATAAATTGTTTCCTTTTTAATTTATTTGAATTTACATTTTAAAAGCAGTAAGATGCATAATTATCCCATGCAGGATCCCATAGATTCTTTGATGTAACTTTACATCCTTATCCTTTAACCTCACCTATTATTACTTATATTGCTATTTTAAATCTAGGCATTTTTGTGGCTATTTATATAATCAATTCAATTTCAATACAATCTCTAACTTTACTTCTTATTCTTTTTACTAATTCTTCTGCCAATATTGGAGTATTGTTTGCATCATTAGTTTCATCTTTTAATTTATCATCTATAATCTCCTAAATCACTTTTCTAACCTTAGAAGGATAAAATCTAAAAGAAATTTATACACTATTTTACTTTTCTTCATCCTTTGGTTCTACTAAAAACGTATTTGCTCCTCCTGAATCTATTTTATTATAAAATTATAACAAATTAAATCATTTTTTAACATATTCTAAAAATATTAATTATCATTTAGATATATTAAACCAACATTACTTAGAATTCTCTCAAATAATAACTCATTTTCTTCTAATCTTATTTTTTATGATCTTTTATTTCATCCTTTTCTCCTCTTTACTTAATTTTTATCTTTCATTATTATTTATTTTCCATTTTTAATATTTTTAATAAATTAATATCAATTTGTCTTTATCTCTAAATTTTTAATTCAAAAACTGAACTTCTAATTTTTATTTTTATTTAATTTTCCCAAAGATTTTGCCTTTATTTATACTTTTTTATAAGAAAACTTGATTATTTTCATAGATTATCATTTATACAATATAATATAATTAATTAAAGATTAATATCTGATAAAAATAATAAGAATGGATCTGAAATTTTACAATGGTGGCACATTTATCTGAAAGAATAAAAATAATGGCTTTGTCAAAGAAAAGAATATAATTAATTTTTTCAACTATATATAATTTAAAAAGAACTTCACAAAAATACTATATTATATAATTAATATTAGTTTTTATTGGAGTCAAATGACTGTATTAAAATATTCTATACAAACATCCTGTTCGGTTTCTATATATTATAATATAAAAATAAATTTATAGAGCATAAAATTCAACTTTTCATCTTAATAACTTCTCCTTTATATAATCATCCAATTATTTTATTGTAAAAAAGTCATTATTGAGATTCGAGTTTTGATTATAATGAATTATGAAATTTATATTAAATTAATAATGTCTACAGAATAATAATTTTATGAACTTACAAAGTTAATACATCAGAATTTGATAAACTAATAAAGCTAAGTTCTTGATTGTGATGTTGACAATTTTATTATCTATATTCTTACTGTTATCAATAAGGACTAAGAGGAAACATATTCAAAAGTAATATAAAAATTAAAAATAAGGTTCTGATTAATTTTAAAAAATTATTTTAGAGTGAGAAAAAATAACTATAAAGTCTATAGAGATAGAGCAGAAAAAATTAATTCACAATTTTAATAATTTAGATATTAAACAAATTTAAAAATAAATTATTTATAACAAATCAAATATATGCAAATATTGTTGATATTGTATTCAGGATAAAAATTACTAAGGTTTATGATAGTTTTATTAAGTGAATTTTTGAGGTAATTGTCTTTTAATAGTCATAAATTAATAATAGTTTATAATAGACAGTTTATTGAGTCAGATTCAAATTTTATTTATTTCTTTTTATTCTTAATTATAAGGAATTGAACTTTACTTAAAACTAAGATTCTTGGTTCAACATATAATTTATTCACTATATTGAATATATGCACAATTAATTAAATAAATATTGAAAGTTGAGTCTCAAATGTTTATTTTTTTTTAAATCGAAATCTTAGTTTAGAGGATAAACAATATTTAAAAAAAATGATTTCTTAAAGTTTTTAGTTTTCTAATCGAAAATCACATTCAAACGAGGAAGAAAGCTCTCATTAAAAAGAGCAATAATTTTAAACAACTTCTTCTTAAGATGAAGGAATCTTTAAATCAAAACAAATTAAGTAAAGAAGAAAGAAAATCTAATATGGATAAAAGGATAGAAGCAGTGCCATATATAAATATATTAGGGAAAAGCAGGAGTCTTTCCTTAATTATAAACCAAGAGCTTAGATTTCTCAATTTTCAGCCGAAGAAGACAGAATTCTCTTTTTGCTTGTAAAAAAGTTAGGACCCAAATTTAACAAAATAACAAGGTACTTTTCAGGAAAAACTGTGAATATGATTAAAAATAGATATTACAAGTCACTACGTAATAATGAATCGTAAGAAATTCCAAAAGACCTAGAAGAAGAGTTACTTTCAAACAAAAATGAATCTAGAATAATTGGCAGGCAAATTCTTAAAATATGGCCTTAACATAAATAAATGAGCTCCGTAATTGAAAAAAGTCCTCTCTTTCCTGAAGCTAAAGAAATATTACACACATTTTTATCTTCATTTTAGCAATTAGTTAGCAATTGCATAAAATTAAAATGATTTAATATACATTTTATTAAAAAATTATCAAAAGTCTAAAAATAAAAGGTAATTATACGTAGAAACTCTACTAAATAATCTGCAACATATTATCATTACGTTTTACAACTATAAATAGCTTTAAAATGTTTAATTGGAATTATTTAAGATTTATTTAAAAATAGTTTTATCTAAAAATAGATCTATAAAACTTTCTATATGTCTCTCATCAAAAAAAAGTTTATTTAAGTTAACAATAATATAATAATATAATAATGGTGAGAATATGCTTTTTCAATTCAATTTTGAAGACTTTTATTTTCAAATACTTAGCAGAAAAATAATTTAGTTGAAAATACTAGATTGTTAATTATTCACTTGAAAAATGAAAAATAAAATTTTCATCATTTTAACAAAAAATTAATCTAGAGAATATAAATTAAGAATATGTGATATAATATTTCAAGAATGAGTTATTCTTATTATATAAATTTTAATTAATTATATCTTCATCCTTATAATCTGATAATCTCGCATTATAAAATATTATCTTATTTTTTTTTATATCAGTTTTTGTTATGTTTCTATGTTTTCAAGCTATTAACTGTTTTTTGGAATTTCTTAATATTTTTATAATCTCATTATGATTTAAAAGGTTTTACTCCTGTAATGCTTTTTTTTATATGTATTCTATAAAAAATTTAGAACTAAATTTATTCATATGATTGAAAATCATGAGATAATAGTTAATTTTTAATGAGATTTAAACTTGAAGCATTTTAAACTAAGATCATTTTGTTTATTTAATAGAACCAATAAGAGAGTTCTAGAAAATAGTTTTATATTAAAAACACTTCTCAGTATAAAAAAATTAATAAATACAATGGGTCTAGTAATTTAAAATATAAATAAAGAATTTCATTGAAAAAAATCAGAGAGTAGTGGAAAGAATTTATAAAATATAACGGTTTCAAAAGATTTAAAACACGAAGTATTCTTTAGTACTATATAAATAAAGATATTTACCCATTTATTTTAATAATTAAATTAAATGATTTGCCTTGAACAACATCAAGAGGATTCTTCTTTGATTGAAGATTGCTAAATATAAACAGAATCACTATAATTAATGAATTAGGTAGCTTAAAGTTCAGAAACAATACCTAATTTACCTAGATTCAAGCCTAAAAAATCTAGATAAAGAAGAAAGCCAATTCTCTTTGGAGATAAGGATCGTAGCAGTGCTTTATATAAATATATAAAAGAAAAACAAAAAAATTATTTAGATTCTAAGGTTAAAGCCTCTAATTCAATCTTTTCACCAGAAGAAGATAGAATCCTTCTGTTATTAGTGAAGAAATTAGGTCCTAAATTTTAAAAAATAACTAAATACTTTCCTGGAAAAACAATGAACATGCTTAAAAATCGTTATTATAAAAGTCTTAAAGATTCAGAAGCTTCAATAATACCAAGAGAAATTGAAGAAGAACTTGCAATTAAGGATAAAGAAAAAAGAGTTATGGGAAGAAAAATTATTAAAATGTGGCCTGAGGAATAAAGAATGACAGCTCTTATTGAAAACAGCGTTCTCTTTCCTGAGGCTAAATAGAAGATTCAAAATTTGTTTTTAACTTTTACCTCTATTATTGGGAACTGTATGAAATTTGTTTGAGTTCTTTCTTCATATATTTAACATTATATACAGTTTTAAATAAAATTTAATTGAAACGTAAAAGCTAACACAAATATAATATAATTATTTATATTTTTATTTTATTTATTTTTGAGTAAAAAAAACAATTATTTAAAAATCAAAACATAAATAATGGTTTCATAAAAGTATTTATAACATAATAAATTGCTATTTACTCTCAATATTTAAAGAATAGATACTATAATTTGACTTTATTCAAGCAAATTAAAATAAAACAATTAATATTCTTAACTTAAAATATATTTATATAACATGATAAAACAAAATGCTTACAATTATTTTACTTATTAAATTCCCTCAAGAGTATTTAAAGACTATTAATATTTATTTATGAATTTAGAAACGAAAAAATAATAGCTCATCTGTTTCATTCTAGAAATTTATAATGGTCGTCGTAAAATTTAATCAGTAGTAATGTGACATTATAAAAACTGATTTAAAAAATGTTTATAATGATAAGTGTAGTCAAAAATTTAAAGGTTGGTAAGGTACTTAAGAAGGGATTTCAACTTAGAAGTTATGAAACCAAATTTTATTGAAATAATAATTATTAATGTTAATTAGGCATAGAGAAATAGCATAGTGTGAATATAATTGTAAAAAATTTGAAATAATAAACAAAATTATAGATACATTGTGGAAATAATTCAAAAAGAAAAAATTCTTTGAAAAATTTATTTTTATTTAAAAAAATATAAAGTCTTAAAGAATTTATTCATACTGAATATTTTTAAAGAAGATATATTTTAATCTATGAAGCTGTTGGAAAAGTATTTTTTTGTAATGAATTTCATTAATAATTTTTTCTATAAATAGTATATTTGAATATATGAATAAAAATTTAGAAATAAATGTTTAAAAATAATCATCAAAAAGGAAATAAAATAATAATTATATGTATTATTTATATTTATAAATGTTATCAGATACATTTTTTACATTCTTAATTATTTGGATCCCATGCATACTATTAAAATGATTATGCATGGCAGTTTTTTCTATCTAAATCTACAGGATCATAAATTATACATTATCCCTCTTCATTTAATGAACAATATATAACTTAATTTGTTTCAATATCTAAAAAACTTGAACATAGTTTGACTCCTTCATCCTAAGAATAAGAATATTAACCGTCTTCACATTTTCTTTTGCCACATGTATTATTTTTCCAAGAACACTATGAATTAGCTTATATACATTATTTTTGATTCAAACCAGAACATGATGAGATTATTTATCCAACACATTAAGTTCCATTCCAATTACAGATTGTATTTTTATATAACAAATAATGTTTTACGCAAATTTCTTCCTAAGCTATATCCTCACATTTTTATTCCTCTCTACCTATTAAATCAAAAGCACATGTTGTGCCATTATCTAAACAATAATTATTTTCACAAGATGTAGATAGAATACTTTTATCATATATGTAATCTGAACATTTTGTAAATGTTTGACATTTGTTATTATACCAAGCACATTAAGGTAGATTTAAACAATTCTCTTATCCTTAAAAATTGCAAGTAATTTTGATATCCTTTCGAATATCAAAACATTTTCCTTACTACCAATGGCAAAATCTAAGATCAAACAAGTCTTGATTAGCAATTTAAAATGTAACTGAATTTTCACAATCATATTATGTCTAAAGACTTAAACATGAACATGCTTGAATATCTAAACAATTTATGATTAGGATTAACAATAGTAGAATAATTATTTATTTCATAATATTAATATTAAAAATTGAGTTATGAGTTATTTAAAAATAGTGCAAAGTGATAAGTGGTTGATGATTATATTATAAAGGAAATATAAATTAGATTATTTTTAATATCGTTTTTCAAGAGATGATAATTTTAATACTTTTATCAGTTGTATATGCTCAATTGGAATAGTTGCGAGAAACAGAATTGGGATCAACTTTATTAGAAACAGTTTAACTACATATTTAAGCAGATGAACCAACTGGAGATTTATTGTAATTATTGAATGGAATTAATGGTAAAAATTACTACTTTATCAATTATCAGATAAACTATTAAAGTAAAGGAACAATACAAATAAACTCTAAAAATAAAAATTGGATGAGTGCATGTAAAATGTTGAATCCTTAGAAGAATTTATTGTAAAGCTAAACGAGAATAAAGTAGATGTGAAAATAATCAATAGTTTGATGTAAAAGAAGAGATATATGCACATAAGCCTCACATTGAATAATATGAGCATATGAAATCAACGAAAAATAAAGAGAAGGAACTCTTAATAAAAAATATTGAGATTTGCTAAAATAGAGAGAATTAGCAAAAATAATAATATCATAAGTTAACAATGTAATTACAAGAAAAGAGATATGATTATGTCAATTAAAAGTAAAATTTATTATATTCTTAAGTTTAGAAATCCATTATCTCTGAAAATTGATTAATAAAGCTTAAAACCCTTATTAAATGATTTGATTGATTTCACAACAGATATGATGTCATTGGAAGATAAATACTTTGACGAGAAAGAACAACAAACAAGAAATTTAATTTAATTATATTAATCTTAATTAGATAGTGTTATAATATTTTTGGATTAAATTTAGGAGAATATTGAAGAGACAGAACACCAAGTAAAATAATTAGAATTGGAATATAACGAAATTATTCATAGAATTAATGTACCCATTAATTTATATTAGTTAAAACAAGAATAAGTTAATGATATCAAGGAAGAGTGCAATAATATATTTTAATAAACAAAACATCAATCATAACATATTACCAAGGAAATTGAAGTTGTCAATTAAATTATCTAATTAATTGAACATAATTTTGGATGGTTACGTAAATAATTAGGATTATGATTGCATAAAAATTATGACAAAAATATAATATTATTAAATTTCATTTTTAATACTTATGAAGAAAATCTTATAATGATACAGGGACTGATTTTGCAGTTGAGAATAACTCTTTATCTGCCATATAACATAACAAAATAGTGTCAATACCCATTCCATATACATTCATAAAAACACTAGATAATGTTAAAGAGATGAAAGCAAAAAATACTGTAGGTAGTACAGGAGATGAGATCATAATAGAATAATGATCAATTTGAGTAATCATTATGAATCCAATAAAGGTAGCTGTTACACCAATAGATAGTATTGACAAAGTACTAAATATTTCACCAATTCCATCAGTAATTGCTACAGCAGCTTTATGTCTAAAAATCAAATAATATGCATCATGAGCAGATTTACAAAATGATTTACCTGTCATAGCAACCATTATATATGCATTTTATGTTATATATCTAATAAATCTTTCAAAACAATGTATTATACATCCATAATACCCAAACCAACATTTTAAACAACCTGTAGCTGCTTTATTTTATTAGACTCCTTATTTAAACATTTTCTAAGATATAATATTTATTGTTTCTTACATGTAATAAATCAAAAATGAATCTTAAAATTGCAACAAATGTTAGAATCAAAGATCCCAACGCTAAAGATCCACTATGATGCATTAATCCTCTTTTTATACTTTTAAATACTGGACGATGTAAATTAACTCCCATGTGATGAAAATACCACATACAACAACAACTTGCTACAACATATTAACTAAATGCCATTGCAAATTAACAATTCCAATAGAATGCAATTGAATTACCAACTATCATTCCTATCACTCCAGAATTTAAATCTATAGTTGGAAATGGACTTAGTTATTAATAAATTGATGTTCCATATGATAATAAATATGTTGTACTATATATCCAAAATATTAAAAATCCTATCATCACCCCAAATATACATAATGGTACTATTACTACCTACCATACATCTCTAGTAAAATCTGCTGCTGCTTTTATTACTGCTATTGCTAAATAAATTCTCTTATAAAAACAGAACAAAAATAATAATGATATTCTATCTTTTACATTAATTATATACCCTGCTATACTCCAAAATATTATTGCTATTGCTAAACACCATCCATGACTATTCCCAAAATGTGCATTTGAAAAGTCACCCTTACCACTATAATAAAATAAAAAACCAAATATAATTAATAATCCAAAATATAAAATTAGTACACCCCATACTAAACATGATGCACATTACTTCACCAAAAACATTAAAAAATTTCTATTTTTTATATTGTTATATTATTTCTTACGCCAATATTAATGTTATAACACAAACAAATAAAGATATTGCCCATGTTTTACCAATATCTTAAAAGTCTGCTTCACTTGCTGTTAAAGTAAAGAAATCCTTTGTTAAATTCCAAAAAGGATCATTTTTATATGGCGAACATACAGACATATCTATATAATATTCTATATCCATATTTACAAGCATATGTTCCATATGATGCTGTTAATACTTATGATCCATTAATTGAACAATAATTTATTGCTTAATCCACATTTGAAGGACAAACAGTCACACAATAATATTCAAAATCTCCTGGTTAATTATCAACTATCTATGTTGTATTCATTAAATATGAATATGGACAATTTTAAAAATTCTCACTAACTCCACATTGTTGACCTTACTTTTATATTATATAGATAAATACACTATCGTATGGCTGAAATAAACTTTCAGGATCACCATTTGATAATGCGATTACTCCTATTGCTATCAAACATCCCCACATTATTAAATATAGAATACACCATATACAATCAGTGCATCCTCTATCCTCTATTGGACCCTATTCCAATCGTTTATCTAAATCATTTCCTTTATAATCTGGATTTTACTCTGGATATTCCCATTCAGATGGTAATAATTATGTATTATTGCTCATTAAAATAATAATATAATTATAAAATATTATTTATGATTTTATCTAATTTTATATTATTATTTAATAACATTATAAATTTTTAATTATAATGTGTAAATCAAATAGATTCATCAACAGAACAAAGTATCTTAAATTCTAAATAATTTTGAATTTCTTGTTCAATCGTTTCTTTTGTTATATTCTCCTTTATTAAATTAATTTGGTTTATTTTAGTTTCGATATCATTTATATCAATTGATTGAATATCATTTTAGAAATATTGAAGGAATTAAAATTTTAAAAGTATTATCTCTATTATTTCTTTTTAAATAGTATGTAAATCCCATTCAAACTTAAATTACTTATTAACATTCTCAATTTCTTTATTAATTACATCATTTATTAATTTCTTATCATAAAACATAAGTGAATTTTGAAAATTAATAAATTATAAATCTTTTGGTGGTTTTTATTGGGAATAATAAGCACCTTTTCTAAATTCTTTAGTAATTAATGGTAAAGTATTATATAAATAAAATTCAAATATATGCCAGCTATCATTAATAAAATAATTTTATTTTAGAGCTTATAAATTTTCTTAAACATTTTAATTACGATTTTTTCTTTTAAAATTCAGACTATCGAATTGTTTATCTAATGATTATAGCATTTAGTTCTAATTATTCAAATTAGAATATTCTTAATAAATTTTATTAATTTCTTGAATAAATGAATCAAATGATTGATTGATTTATAATCTTAAATTTTAAATTATTTTTTGAAACTTAATCTTATTTTTCACTTTTTTTTTTGAATATTGTTCTAGGTATTTTAAAATTTCTTCAACAATAGATTTAATAGCATCTTTATCATTAATTTTAGAATTTTTATAATCTTTTTATTCATAGAAAGGACAATCATATCCAATAAAATGTATTTAATAATATAATTTGATTGGTAATATAGATAAACTTTCTTATTAAGAAACTAATTATAATAAAATTCTATTTTTATGCAAATAATTATGTTATATTGAATTCTATTAAATTTACTTATACTTATATACAATCTGCAAACATAATTAAATCATTTATGCTATTGTAATTTAAACATATTTGATTTCCTTAACTATATTCTAAAAAAATTACAAAAAGATAAAGCAAATTATCTAATCTAATCACTCTTTCATTTGGAATTGAATATTTTATCACATTTTATTACTCATTTATTTCAAACTATTTATATCCATCATTTTCAAGTATCTATTTCATTTCATTTATTTATTTTGAATAAGAGAAAGTTAATTAGCTTCTATAATTGAAACCTCTCATTAAGGTTTGTAATAATTTTTTGAAATATAATTATAAACAACTTTAATTCTATATATTTTCATATAACATTAAAAAACTTAATGTTAGTTATATAGTAATTTGCTAATATATGATTATTGAATAGCAATTAATGAAGAAAACATTTTTCGATTTTTCAAAATTATTGTTTTTCTTTTAAGGATTATCCTTTAAATTTGCTAAATGATCACATTTTATTAGAATTTTTAATTTATTATTAAAAATATTTAAACTACTATATAATCCGGCATTTAATTGGTAATTAAATTCCAAAAACATTTAATATTCTAATTTTTTTAAACTCACAAAGGAAAGTAAGAAAATATTTAAATATCAATTTTATAGGGTAATTAATCAATGTATCTATGCTTATTCTTAAAAAGGTTTATCAATCTATTTGATAATGTAATATTAAGAGTAAACTTCTACCAAATATAATTATAATCAAATTGCCAAGAATAAGAATATTTTAAGACTCAATTTGCAATTCATATTTTGAGATTGATAAAAGATTATTTTAAATAAATCTATTAACAAGCTAAATTAATATTTTTCATTTAAGAATTAAACTCCAATTTATAAAATTTAAATGGAAAATTTAATTTATAAACTCTCAAATCTATCTAACATTAATATGTGCATTTACTACTAAAAGGATAATTGACAAAAATATGACACATTATGTAAAATTGCTTAATAATAAAAGTCAACTTATAAAATATATGTAAAGAAAACTCACTCAAATTTAAATGTTAGAGAGATTTTATAAGTTTATTATGAAAGTCAAAAGAATTATAAATCAGTATTTAATGTAGTATTAAAAAAAGTGTAAATTATTTGATAAAAATAATTAATTCATAATATGGATTTAATAATTGCAATTAATATTAAAATATAATGATATTATTTTTATTAATAAATAATAGTGCATATAAAAATTTCTTGCAATAAATATGAATATACAATATCTACTGTTCATAAAAAAGTCGAATGATAAAAACTGAGTCTAAAAAGTAATATAAAAGGCAGGAAATGCGAGATTTTTAAAAATAATATCTGTAATTCAATTATTTTATTTTTTTTCGAATCAAAAAACTAATATTATTTCAAATAAGTTCATCAATCATTTGAAGTATCATCAATTCTAAATAATTTTGAATTTCTTGTTCAATCGTTTCTTTTGTTATATTCTCCTTTATTAAATCAATTTGGTTTTTTATTTATTCAATATCATTTATATCCATTTATTGAATATCATTTAAGAAATATTGAAGGAATTAAAATTTTAAAAGTATTATCTCTATTATTTCTTTTTAAATAGTATGTAAATCCCATTCAAACTTAAATTACTTATTAACATTCTCAATTTCTTTATTAATTACATCATTTATTAATTTCTTATCATAAAACATAAGTGAATTTTGAAAATTAATAAATTATAAATCTTTTGGTGGTTTTTATTGGGAATAATAAGCACCTTTTCTAAATTCTTTAGTAATTAATGGTAAAGTATTATATAAATAAAATTCAAACAAATGCCAGCTATCATTAATAAAATAATTTTATTTTAGAGCTTATAAATTTTCTTAAACATTTTAATTACGAGTATATCTTCTAAAATTCAGATTATCGATTTTTTTATCTAATGATTATAGCATTTAGTTCTAATTATTCAAATTAGAATATTCTTTATAAATTTTATTAATTTCTTGAATAAATGAATCAAATGATTGATTGATTTATAATCTTAAATTTTAAATTATTGTTTGAAACTTAAGATTATTTTTCACTTTTTTTTTTGAATATTGTTCTAGGTATTTTAAAATTTCTTCAACAATAGATTTAATAGCATCTTTATCATTAATTTTAGAATTTTTATAATCTTTTTATTCATAGAAAGGACAATCATATCCAATAAAATGTATTTAATAATATAATTTGATTGGTAATATAGATAAACTTTCTTATTAAGAAACTAATTATAATAAAATTCTATTTTTATGCAAATAATTATGTTATATTGAATTCTATTAAATTTACTTATACTTATATACAATCTGCAAACATAATTAAATCATTTATGCTATTGTAATTTTAACATATTTGATTTTCTAAACTATATTCTAAAAAAATTACAAAAAGATAAAGCAAATTATCTAATCTAATCACTCTTTCATTTGGAATTGAATATTTTATCACATTTTATTACTCATTTATTTCAAACTATTTATATCCATCATTTTCAAGTATCTATTTCATTTCATTTATTTATTTTGAATAAGAGAAAGTTAATTAGCTTCTATAATTGAAACCTCTCATTTTTATTTTAATAAGAATTAATGCCACAAAAATTAAAATACCTTTATATATAAATACTCTGATTTATTAATGATCACTACTAGAAATAACATATTTTTTGATTTTAGATATAGAAATATATTATTAAATATAATTCATATTAATTTGATGGATCAATATCACTTTCTATTCAAATATATAATTGTGGGAGATACAAGCGTTGGAAAATCATGCATATTATTAAATTATACTGAGAAGAGATTTAATGAAGACCATGAAACTACAATAGGAGTAGAGTTTGGAAGTTAATTGTTAAAAATCAATGACAAGTCAATAAAGATTTAAATTTGGGACACTGTATATTTGTTTATATGATTTAAAGGCTGGATAAGAGAGCTTTAGATCAATAACAAGATCTTATTATAAAGGGTATAAATAAAATATATTAGATCTATTGGTGTAGTTTTAGTGTTTGATTTAACAAAGAAAGACACATATTATAATGTTATGAAATGGTACAATGAAATATTGGATTGTACACATGAATTTGTGGAGATTAGTTTAGTAGGGAATAAATTAGATTTAGAATCAGAGTATAAAATATATTATTCTATACAGACGTCAAGTTTCTACAAAAGAGGCTCTTGAATATGCTTAAGCAAATAAAATGAATTATTTGGAAACATCTGCAAAGACTGGATAGAACATTGATAAAGTATTTGAAGAGATAGCTTAAAGAATATTAGTAAAGATTGAGAATAGAACTATTGATTATACATAAGAAGTAAGTAATTTCTTGAAATGAGGTTTATGGAATAAAATTAGGGCCATTTTTCTAGAATCCGAAATAAGTAATAAATACACCTTCCACATTAAAATCAGAACCAGAGAAGAAAGATAAAACATGTTGTTGATAAAAAAATAATAAATTAATATTAATAATCAATACTAATCTCAAATGTTAGATTATAGCATAGGAAAAAGATGCAATTATAGTATTTGTAAGCAATAGGATTTTCTTCCATTTACATGTTAATTGTGTAATTGTGCATTTTGTTCTGAACATCGTACACCAGAGGCTCATGAATGCTCTAAACAAACAATTAAAAAGTAAGCCATTATTTGTCCAATTTGCAATAAAGGAATCAGTTATACATCAGAACAAAATGAAAATATTATATGGGAATAACATTTCTTAAAGGAATGCACTTAATAACCATAAGAGAAAAAGCTTTGTTCAATCTGCAATATTAAATTAACATCTTTAAATAGTGTCTAATGTAAAGATTGTGGTCTGATTGTTTGTCTTAAACATAGATAAAAAGAAGATCATAAATGTCCAACTTTATTATGGACTGAAAGAAAATAATACAAGAATATTCCAGAAACATAAAACATTTAAAAACCAAAAATATAAGACATTTCTAACAATAATTAGCATCAATAAATCTCTAAATAACAATAACCTCAATAAGATAATGGCCTAGAAATTTGTCCTATTTGTGGAAAAAGCTTTCCTTACATTATGCAACTTATTCGCCATTCAGAAATTCATAATTCTTGATTAATAATTATTTGTATATATATATACTCATATATGGTTATTATATTTTTCTGAAATTAAAGAGAATTTAGCATCTATTAATTTATCCTCAATAATCTATTTACTTTAAACAAAGTCAATCTGATTAAAAGATGGAAAGATGGTTTAAAGTGGAATCATTTCATCCAGACATCTAAATCCTTCCTAATTTAAAATTGAAACAAAGATTTTGTCATCTGGCTTGGACTTTTATAAAAATTTAATTGCTTTATTTTCTATCTTTATTTATGCAATAGATCTTTTAATTTAAAGTGCACTAGTTCTCACAATTACCCATCTTAAATATTCCCAAGGTTCCTCATTATACTGAAACATCTTTTCTAATATAATTTCATCTTCATATGTAATTGGTAATTTTAGAAGCTAAGATCCCAATTCATACCATATATCTATTGAAGATAAGGAGGAATCTGATGCAATAATGAATGGGAACATTTTAAAATAATTATGACATTTTGTTATTTCGAAAATTTCATCTATTGATGAATCTTCATTATGATATTAATCCAATGAAGAATTTAATTTAAAATAAGTTGGATATGCTCTATTTTTTAATTTAATTATTCTGCCTAAATCCTATTTTTGGGCTTACAACTAATAATAACTACCTAACTTTTATAATAAATTATCATTTATATTCCAATAAATTTCAATATTTTCCAATGAATCTGATTGTCCAGTTAACTATATATAATAATTTTCATTGCTCTTTATAATTATTTCACTTTATGCACACTTTCTGGTATTTTTATAAGTTACATATGTTTGAAGTTAATTTTCAAACTATTTTAATAAATTATTATACATCAGATTGTGAGTCATGTTATTCTAAGATTGGAATAGGTTTACCTTATGCTCTTAAATTATGAAATGCAACCTGAGCTTATACAAATTTAATTGCGTTATTAAAATAATAACATAAATAAACTAAAAACCACTCTTTTTTTTATAAATCTGGTAATTATTCAGCAAATCTTGAACAGTATTATTACATAACTTATGGTTAAATTTTTGATAGAATTGAAACTTACTTAGGGGAAAATGATACAAGATAAAAAACATCTTGATAAAAATCAAGTGTCACACTATATATATTGTTAGAGATAATGACTTATTAATTAGCAACATTTATTTCATTTTCTTTTGGTTGCTCATATTTTAATAATACTTGATATATGTGTTTGGATAAATTTTTCGGCTTTTTACAAAACTTATTCACATAATTAGGCATGTATGGGAAAGTGGACCTTGTAAATAAGCCATGAGCTAAAGTGATGGAAAAATAACATTTATCTAGTTCAACTTAATCAAATGTGTTTCTAATAGAGATGGCAGTTTATTCTAAATCTTATTAGTATTTCTATCTTTTGTCAATAAAATTCTATTAAGGTATTTCATTTTATAGTATACTTGACTTTACTCTATCAAGCCATCCTTGGAAATGTTGACTAATTTTTTGCATGAATTTAAGTAAATTTTTTGGGCCGTTTCAAAAGTATGTATTTGTTAACTAGAATTCTAAGTCAATTGATCCATCTAGTCCAATTAATTTGAAAGATGCCCTAATAAGGTCTTGCTAACATCCCAAAAACTAATTTACAAATTTATCATATAAAAATTAATCATTTTAAATCAAGTTTGTAATAGACTATAAAATTGTTTTAAGTTCTATATTTCTTTGTTTTAGTATATTTGTTTTCTCTAGCATTTATAATTTAGATTTAATTAAACATATAAACTCTTTTTTAAGACGACAAGCATCATAATTGTATCAATATTATCATCTTTTTATAATTTGTGCTTGATTAGAATTCCTTAGTTTTAATTAGGATCAAAGTTCTTAAAATTGCTATTCGTACTATTCATAATTATTGAATTTCTTGCTTTATTATTGAAGCTATTATTTGAGTTCAAAAATTGTTTTATCGATTTTTATTGATATTGTTCCATTTGATTAGCAGAAGGTTCTTGCTTCTAAGTAAAGGAACTGAGTTCCTTTTGAGTAGTTTTAATGACTCTTAAAAATGGAGATTGCTTATCCATAAATATAAATATTGAGTAGAATGGTGAGTTATCATATTTATGGAGAATCTTAAATCATGTTTTGAATGAATGAATAATAAACCTTTATTAAACAATTGAAACATGAAGTTGATAGTGTATAAGGATATAGTATTGGGTATGAATAATAAAGTTGTATATTTATGAATAATTTGATGTAGTAAAGCAGTTATCATATATTGATTTGATTGTTTATCAATTTCTAAAATAATCCAGAGTAGTTGTTTAGAGAAAAAATCTATTAAAGTAAGGGAAGTTCTAATCCGTTTTTTTATAAATTAATTAAATGAAGTATGTGATATTGGCTTTGGTGCTAGCAATAGCAGTAGGTACATCAAGTGAAGAAAATGTACTACAATTATTGGCTGAGTTAAAGCACAATGCTGAATTAGAATTAGAAGGATTAGAGTTAGCTTGGCAAAGAAGAATCGGTGAAAAATAAAGTGTTGCTGATTCTCTTAATCAATCTGTGTTGAATCAGAGAGCAGAATGCTAAAACAAGGAAAATGATATAGCATAGAAGCAAAGTGATATATTAGCAAGTGAAAGTTTTATAAATTGGATGACTGGAAGATAAAAGTCAAATACAAAGAAAATTGGAGTATTGGAAGCAAGCATGTAAGAGTATTTTAAATATGAAGATGCGCATTAACAAATAACTATGTGAATGACATAAGAAATTTTAGATATGCATTGGCCTTAGTGAAGTTTTTGAGAGAAGAACTGACAAAATTAGAAGGTGGAGCATCTTTAGCTTAAGTGACAGAATTCCATGATAGAGTTAGCAAATTTGTAAAATTGTATCGTAGTGGATAATTGGTAAATTTAATGGAAAAGATTGATGATAAATCAGATTTAATAGTCCCTGAGATTGAATAGGGTACTTTTGATGAAATTTCATTAATTCAAAGAATAAGACCAAAAGCATTGACTTAATTAGATTAAGTTAATGATGATGATGATAAGGCAAACAATGCAGTTGTTCTTATTCCAGGATGCGATGATTAGATTGGAACAGTAGTAGTAGTTTAGAATGATGATGGAACATCTGATTCAGGAGATCTTAATGTAAAAATAACAAATGGAGGTGGAGTAAGTACAACTCCAAGTGGTGGTAAATCAGGATCTACTTCTAAGCCAACACATAAAGATACTACACCAAAGAAGGAAGAAACTAATGATGTTGAAGATGTTGATGATACTGATGATGATGTTGATGATGTAGATGATGTAGATGATACTGATGATGATGTAGATGATGGTGAAGATGTTGAAGATGATGGTGAAGATGTTGAAGATGTTAATGATGATGTTGATGATACTGAAGATGTTGATGTTGATGATGATAATGATGATGGAGATGATGTTGATGATGGTGAAGATACTGAGGATGATGATAATCATCCTGAAATAATAATTGATGATTAATAACCAGATCATCATGTTGATGAGGAACCTCATTTTGTTATTACTCCTGATGGTCCTCATCCCACTGGAGCAATTATTCCACCTGGAGAAGAAGAATTCCCTAATGATTGGCAAGTACTCATATTTAATTAATTCTTTAGGGATTCAGAAAATTATTAGATGCTATCGAAAATCATACTAGAAGATCATTAGAAACTGGAGCTAATGATGAAGTCAGATCTAATTTAGGATTCATTGATTTTAAATTACATGTTGAATTGGAAAATCAATTCTTTGATAAAACCATCTAATATGAAAAAGAATATTTGGTATTCCCCATTTTAATCATAGGTCAAATAAGTCAACTAATTAACTACCAGAAGATAAGCCTCAATCTTATGTGGAGCTAGATTAAAATAAATTACTGTGGCTCATCAAGTTGCTTTGAAAGTAAACTATTATTTTATTTAAGGATATTGATGCTGCTAAACAATTCTATGAAGAACAAAGAAAATTGAAATAAGAAGAAGTTAATACCTTTGATGATGTTTATCGCATCTATACCACACAAGTGAATCATTGATAGATATATATTCGGATAAAAAATTATCTTAAAAATATATAAATCACTTTTTAATTTTATTTTTTTAAACTATATAAATTTTATTCTCAATATAATTGATGCAAAGAATCCTTTTAAGTAAAATAATAATAAGGTGTTTATTAAATTATAGATGGTATTCTAAAAGTTAAATTTTATTTCCAATTTATTTATACTTTTTAAGAAAATCAACTTTTTGAGGGCCTAAAAAAATTCCAAAGAGTTCTTTAAGCAAAAAAAGATAAATTTTTAAATCTCGTTGCCAAAAAACTCCTGCTTTTGTATTACATATTGGAAAAATTGAATGAAAATTTATTTAATATCAAAATACCAGATACACTGAATCCAATCTTAGATTAAGAAATCCTAGAATTAAATAAAAACATAGCCATCAACTTCTCAGAAAATTGGAAAATCAAAAAAGAAACATTATGATTAATGAATCTTAAAAATTAATAAATATCTATATTCAAATATAGGTGATTCTTAATAACTAACTCTTAACCTTTCATCATTACCAATAAATACTTAAACTTCTGGCTTTTCGCATATCTCCAACTCTATGAATATATCATGTTATGTCTTATATCTATTATTCTTTGAATAAATATCTAGTTCCAACAAGATGGGGAAAGTATAAAAATGAATGGATGATTTAAATATTAAGAGGACTTGATTGTTTTATTTGTTAGCAATGAAGTTTTCATTTAGTCCCTTTGAGCTTGTGTATCAAAGACTTAACTTATAGGAGGAACTTTTTGCGAAATATTTAAATTCAATTCCCTGATTAATAAATACTCCTTGAATTTATTCCAGACATCTTGCATAAGAAGATTAACAAAAACTATTCTCATAAATTACAAATTCTGCAAAATATTCTAAAAAATCATAAAAATTGTTTATCATACACAACCTTATAGAGATTCTCAACACTTCTGAATATAAAACATTCTTTTATGATTTAATTATATAAATTTAACAATATTCTTATAGATTGCTAAAAATCTTTTTTGGATGGAATATTGATGACATCTCTAATTTTGATTCTGTAACAGAAAGATTCATGATATGTATGTGGAATAATTTTATGAATTTTAGCAAATAATGCTCTCTCTTCAAGTATGATTTGTTCATCATCTAATTTTTCAGAAATTATAAATTTATTATCTAAGTGAATTTGTATAATTAGATGATGTACAAATCATCAAATACTAGACTATTTATAAAAAGCTCAGAATAGATAAGAAAAAAGCCTTATAGAAACTCAAATAATTAAAATATAATAAGAAGACTATTAATTTGTTTAAGAATACATTAATAATTATGAAAGAGAATGTTAAATGAAAATGAGTGTTGTTGCAAATACATTCATTGTAACAAATCTAATTGTAATGAATAGAGCGAATTCAAAATTGGTAACTTTAGATTTTGGAATGAATTATTTATTGAATTGAATTTTAGTGAAGCTAAGAAAATCATTGTCAAATAATATAATAATCTTGAATAGAACATTGAGGTGTAAAATAATAGAATAATGAGTATGTAATGATATAGGAATTAAGTTGAAGAGATATTGTTATAATTTAAGTGATTTTGATTTATTAAGTATCATTTTAATTTGACTAACCAAAAACTATTGATCGGATCAAATTTAGTTAGTGCTACTCTTCTATGATTCTCCATTGAGCCATTTTCATTGGTTCTTGATAAGTACAATTTAGATAATCCATGACGTAATTCTACCATAGAATAAATTAATTTACTAACAAATGTATTTTCACATAGAATATCTGTTCCTATTTCGATTTGCCAAATAGCTTAATCTTTCATAGTTTTACTACTTATAGAACCCACCTTATACTCTCCTTATAGATTCTATTCAGCCACCAACAAGGTTTCAGTCAACAAATGACGTAACTAATAATTTATATGGACTTTGAATTACCACAAATCTATCCTAATTTATAATAGGACCCTCATGATTTAAAACAAATTCCCATTCTTCATACATTCCTACACATTCCATACCAACTGATACTTCATACATTCCTCCATGTTTTATAGCATGGGTCTATAAACTCCAAGTTCCAGCAGGGTTTAATATCATCAACGGAATCTACTGAGACACTTCCTTTCTATCTATTGATGCTTAAGGAGATGGAGCTGTAGATTAATATTAGATTTATCGATCTTATTGTATTATACTTTCCTCTGCAATAGTTTTCAAATTATCTTGTATTATCACAGTCTCATATTTACAAGGAAGACTGCTTCGTGGATGGGTATCTTAACTTATTAAATTATTATAAGAAGGAGAAGATTTAATCAAACTATCAATTCTACCTGAACTCATATGTTCTGCCTCCTTACTCTCACATAATCCCATTTATTAATAATATATTTAGAGTATATTTTCACAACTTTTTAAATTACATTAAATAGGAATGACGTAAGCATATATCACTAAATTTCATTAGAAATAAATCTAATTTCTTTATGCTATATTATAAATCATTAGTTCTTAAAATTTTATGGATCATTTTTACATTTATTCTTAGCTTTTATTATTTATACCTATTTATAAATCATTTCCATTATTTAAGGATTTTCATTTTTGAACTTTCCCTAATTTTTTACTAAAATATACTTTAAATTTCAATCATAATCTTTCAATATTTACCAATTATTAAGAACCTTTCCCATCCATAGCATCTAAAAATTAATCAATTTTATTAGTATTTATAATTAGCTCGTATTTTTCTTTATCTTATTTTGTTATTCAATTATTCTAATTTTTTCCTATTGTCTAAATGTATAATAAATAAATAATTTACTTATTTAAAATCTCTCAATCTGAACCCCGAATTTCTTAAAGTTTTTATAAATCTATTTATTATTGTTATTAATTTTATCAAAGAAATTATATTATCTTCTTAATATTTTATTTATTCTTTTTAATCTTCTTCATCCTCCTTTTTTCATCTTCTACCTCTATATTCTATAAACTCTGTTTCAATCTTTACTCTAGTTTTAACTTTTTCTTAGTTATTACACCCTATTATTATTTTTCAAATATTTTACTTGATTCAATTGAATTCATCTCACTTTCATATAACTATTTCATTTCTTCTTATTTCTTATTTCCTTCTCTTATTCTCTTCCTCTATATTTTTTTCATCTCTATCTCTTCTATTTAGATAAAATATTTTTATCTGTCCCTTCCAATATTCTTTTTTCTTTCTATTTCTTCTTGATCTTAACAATTTCCTTTTTCTCAACCTCTCTCTCTTGCAACTTAAGTGTTTTTAATAATTATAAGTATCTAAATAATTTCTTTGGATTTGTTGAAAATTTCTTAGGCATACAATATGGTTATTTATATTAAATAATATATATAACCATAACATAACATAATCAATCATCATCTTACCTCACAAATTTTTAATGTGAGAGAAACCATTTGGATTCTTTACTCCCTTGTATACTTAATATCTATATCTCATATGCCAATTATGTTGAATAATTTTTGAATTAAATATATAACTTATAGCTTATTTCTTTATAAAAATTTAACTACTAATACATCTACAAATCATACCTTATAATTCTGAATGCTCTTCTATACTCTTCTTCTTCGATATCATCAGATTTTTATAATAAACTACTAAAAATCTTTATATTTAGTAATTTTTTTTTATATTCAGAAATTTTATCTATAAATTTAACAACTTTCAGTTAATCTTTTAAGATCTCAAAACATAGATTATCTTTATTTTTGCATGCGAAAGTTATAATGCTTTTACAATAATTCTTAGGTATATTTTTAGTTTCCTTCTCATCCTACATTGAACTTACCCCTCTTCTCTTGTAAATTGGAAGTTTCATCTTAGGATATATAGGACTGCCTTAAGTATTATGATATGGAATCAAAGAATTTGTAAAAGGAAAGATACACTCACACTTATTATTTATATTTGTCTGTGTATCTCCCAAATGAACCTATGTAAAAAATAGAATGTACCACAAAATCGTTACAAGATATTTATATTACAAAAGGATATTTAACATTAACATTGGGCTAAATTTATGCTATCTACAAATTATGAAAGGCCTTCCAAAATTTTTCTACTATCTCCTATTACTTTCTTAATTATATGTCATTTTGTCTAATAAATCCAGTAAATACTTATGATGAGGGAATAAACAAATCTATTTTGGTATGCTCATCATATTCTCAACTTGCTAGTCTTCTTTTTTAGGACTCAAGACATTCATTGTAATAAATAAAATCAAATCTTAATATAATACACTAACTCAAATATTAGAATTTTTATTAACAAAGTTGGTTTTATTGATATATTAGACTTATGTTAAAATCTTGTTTTTTGGATCTCTAAAAGTCAATCCTTTCTTGTTTTGCTCTTCATTTCCAATTTCGAAAAAAATTGGTTAACTATCAAACTAATTTGTTTAAGAGCTTTTCTTTTAAATTATATTAAATATTCAAATCTATCACAAAATTTCTATAATGAATTACAAACTTGTCTTAAGTATGCCCTATCAATACTGTAATACATGTTTCAAGTCTTTTTAAAATATGGTCTATATTTAATAGAAAATCTTTACTTTTGAAAGAAAAATGGTAGAGTTTAACTTTATTTCTAACAAAATTTGATCTTGTTTTATTTTCCCTCATAAATAACAATAGAAATCAATGAAAACTGTCTAAAAAGGATTTTGTATAATTTTTATAAAAATATTCATAAATAAATTAATTGTTTTGTAATTAAGAGTAAGTAGGAATCAATTAAATTATATAAAACATAATTTATAAGATGCTAAATTAAATAAATTGTTCCATTAGTCTTCATTCAATCTTAAGAAAAAGATTTAATTTCTTCTAGATTATAGTATCAAAATTTTACTTACTTAAATATTGATTTACATATTGATAAATAAATAAATATGAAGCTTTATTAAGTATTAGACATTTTCGATAATTTCGTATAATGATTTTATAATAATTATCTTTCTTAAAGATATTATCAACAATGTATTTCAGATATTTTAAGTTTAAATTAGTAATTAACTATATAATTGAATTTTCAGATTAAACCAAATTATATAAGTTAGAGAAAATTAGATATTGAAAGAGTGGCGAATCTCAAACTTTATGAACTAATGAGTTTAAAAGACTTTAAAGAGAGTTTTCTAATTTAGAGTTGTGGAAGGAGAATAACATTAGATAAAGAGGGAATTTCTTAAAATTTTGAATTAAAGTGACTATAGTAGAGAAAGTAAGATGAAAAGTGAAAATTATGAAAATTATTTATATATTTAAGGGAAAGAAATGATGGAGCAGGAAGTTGAATAGATATTCAAATTATCTGACAATAAAATTATATAATTAATTATACATATATACAAATGAGTACAGGATTAACTAAGATGAATCCTTATAGTTAGATGAATCGTGTACAATTAAGAAATGGAAGTATGGGACCTAAAGTGTAAGTAAAGAGAAGGTTGGATTCAGATTTAAATTCATCATAAATTACTCCTTCTTAGAAAGTAGGTTTTTTTTAGATTTAGTATACACCCACTAATTTTGAGAGATGCAATATAGATATGTATGAGGATAAGGTAATGCAATTAACGATGATGAATAGTCTAAACCATCAGATTCATCAATGAATTCAACTCAGTTGCGGAAAAGTCCTTCATTTAGAATGAAGAATTATCGACATATCACTCCAGGAGCTAGAGATGATATTAGAAGATAAACAAATTTTTAAAGTTCTGTAAGAATATGTTGTATGAATCTTAAGGCAGGCTTTCAAATAGAGAGTAAGTGCGATGGAATTACTATAATTTTAACTTGGGACTGATGATGAATAATAATAAGTTAGACATACATAACCAATTAAAAAGATAATGGCAACTCCATCTTCATCTAGTTAAACAACTTCTGTTCCAAAATATAATATAGATTAAACAATATTAGAAGATAATAAAGATGCTAATTTAGAAGAAGTTCATTTTTTTTAAGTTGAAATGCAATAATAGTATAAACGATGGTTAGAGAATATAGAGAAGAAGTTAAAAAAATGAATTTCATCTACTTATATATAAATTTATTTAAAATGAATATTTGTTCTATCCGTCATATCCCATATACAAATAAGCATGCCAGAAGAATAAATGTAGTAGATTAAAATAGAGCCAAAAGTTCTTAAGGAACAAGATTACAATCAGCATCTAATTATAGATGTTCAACATAATAAAACAACAATCTAACACCAAATTAAGGCAATATGCAATTATTTGAAGTATTAACAGATATCTTTTGAAACTTAGATTCAACCAAATGTTGGCCAATTCATCAAGGTACTAATTATACCAACTCAATTTAGAATTAACAATCATAGTTTGTCTCATCATAATTAAGAAAAAGTCCATCCTTTCGAGTTAAAAATTATCATCCTTAAGAAATTGTTAATACTGTAGTTTAATAAACAAACTAAAATTAAATTCAATCCAAGTAATGACTCTTTAAATCATAGCAATGAAAAAATTGAAAGAATTAATCGTATTAATTTTTTGGGAGATCTTCTTCAATAGATGAGTGGAAACAATTAACAAGCTAAATTATCTATTGTTACTGAATTAACAACAGTCCCAAAGAAAACAGCTGCAATATTAAATTTTTAAAATGAAAAAGAGGAAAATATTGAAGAATTACATTTTTATTTAGTTGAATCATAATAAAGAATCAAATAACATACCTATGTTTTAGAATAATAAAAATATCTTAGTTGATAAACTCTTATTCATTTATTATATATACATTCACTATTATTTATTAAGAAATTATCAGATTAAAAATTTGATTTTAAATTAAACCAATAAAATGAAGAATCAATTATAAAACAAATTATTTGTTTTTATTTTTGTTCTAAAATACTATAAATTTTTAAAATATCAATAAATGATATATATGTTTTTAAATTGAATAAAATTACAAAAGATTTTTTTGTTATTTTTAATTAGATTCTATATGTAATAAAAATAATTTAAATATATTTTTATTATATACAATGAGTGATCAATTCAAAAATGATATTGAAAGAATCTAGAAACTTATTGTTTCAATAAAATCTGATATGAATAAAAGAGAATAAAAATAAAAAGCTGGATAATAAATAACTATGATTGAGGGGGAAATAAGAGGACAATTAACAAGTTTGGGTAAAGTAGTTTTAGAAAGAAATTAATAGATCGTGAATTAGTTTTGATAGCAGATGTGCTTAAATATTAAGAGAACAATTAAATGTAGAAGGAGAATGAAAAAAGAAAGAATTAGATATAGGAATTAAAGAATTAGAGAGATTTAATTAAGGATTAATTTAATAAAGCTATTTAAGACACAAGATAAGAAGTAGCAATGTAGAATCTCTAAAGAGATGAGGCTAAGTTAGCTGCAATGAATAACTAAGAGTTACATAAAAACTAAAAAGATTTATAAATTTAATAAGATTAGTTATTGGATGGAGCTAATAATTAGGTATGATAAATATGAAATTAAATAGGCAAACTAATTGAAATAATAAGGAAAATAAATCAATACAACCATTAATGAATAAAATAGATAGTTAGATTAATTAAACATAGATGTTGATAAGACAAATAATTAGATGATGGCTACAAATAATAAATTAACTAAATTGATTGCTAAATCTTCAAACTGTGCATTATTGATCTGTATAGTAGTAGAAATCTGTACATTTGTAATAATATTTATTTGGGCTTGAATTGATCATAATATAATATACTCAAATTTATAAATTAATAAAATATATTTCTTTTGAAATCATGAGCGATTTTTAAAATAGATAATATTTTACATCAACATCTTCTAGATAATATACATCAGGGACAAAGGATAATGTTAGAAGTACAACTTAAGAAAAAGTGGAATAAATAATTAATCGTGAGACTCCAAAAGTATAGGTAAAATAGTTTTTATTTAAAATTATTTTAGACAAGAACAGTAGAAGTAGAACAGAGAAGTGCTTAATAATATCCAAGAATGCAATCTCAATAAATATTGAGAACTTAGACATAAGGTTTTGTAGGAGGTTAAAGTTACGTTTCAAATATGGCGGCTATACCTTAGATTGGATATTAAGGAAATTATTAAGTATAATAAAATTGTGTGGCTGCTTAATAATTATGCATGAATGTGATAGTTGTTTCAAAGGAAGAAATTGAAGCTCCTTGGAGATTAGAATGTGAATACTTACAATCTTTAATTGCAGAATTGGAAAAGAGAAAGGAAGTTTAAGTAGTAGAGAAAATTGTAGAGAAAGAGAAAATAGTAACAGATAACTCGAAAGTTTAATTATTAGAGTCTTAATTAAGATAATTAAGATTAGAGAATGATTAGTTGACTGTTTAATTATAATCAATGAGAGGAGAAATTTAATTGAGGAGTTCATAAGCTGATGATTTAGAAACTAAAGAAAGAGAATTTTTTAATATGAGAATATAATTTGAATAATAAATTAGAGACTATGAAGATAAGATTAGAAGATTATAATAGGAAAATACAAATTTAAGAATGGAAAATGAAGATTTGATATAAAAAATAAGAAATTTGGAAGTAAGATATATTAATAGATTTAGGTGAAAGTAGCAATGCTTTCTTCAGAAATTGAAAGATTATCGTATACAATAAAAGTGAAAGAGGGAGATTTAGATGATTGGAAATTTAGATATGCTGATTTGGAATCTTAAGGTTCAACAGTTTTTCAAGAAAAAGTAACTTATCTATCATCAGAAGTGGAAGTCTGGAAATAAAAATTTATTAAAGTTAATCATGATTATAATGAATGTTAAGAATAATTAACTATGTGTTAAGCTGAATTGGAAGCCTTAAGAAAAGCATAAAAGAAAGTAAATAAATAATTCTAATTTATTATAGGAAGTTGTAGTAACAAGTTCAAAGGTAGTATCAAGAACAGGAGGAACAACAACTACATCATCAATAGGTTAAACAAGATCCAGCAGAACATATGAATAATTTTAACCATGAGATTATCAATATAATGCACATATTATTAGTAAAGATTATTTCTTTTATTAAAAATATTAAATTTTTATATAAATAATTAATTCATATATGGAAGATTCTTTAGCATATAAATATTATATACTCCTTTAATATTACCACCTCTAAAAAAACACTTTGATATAATAATTAATTAACAAAGTCTGTTCTGATATTAATTATGATACATAAATTCGTTTAGTCTCTAGAAGATTCACAATTATTTTATAATTATCATCTTTCAAAGATTATTGATGTTGATACATTTTTAATTATTTTATCTTATTTAAGCCTCACAATTTTGCCAAGAAATGTTAAGATTAGCTACTCAAAACATTGTTCTCTATTAGGAAATTATGTATAATCAATTTCTAATTCCAATTTTATCTAAATAATCTTAAATTATTTATTTCCAAATCTTTTATTAACTATAACAATTTATAAAATATAGAAAATATAAATTTATTAGAAATTTTAGAAAAAGGATATGCTCATTTATAAAAAATTGAGGAAATGATTTATAGAAAACAAGTAATATAATTATTAATAATTATAAGACTGAATTAGCTATTGATATTACAAATCTTTAAGAAAAGATTATGGTTGTAATCTAAACAATAAAAGATGAAAACATGAAAAGACTTAATAGTTTTAATGAATAATTTAAATAATCCTTCAAAATAGAAAATAGTAACTTTTAGTGATTATTTCATTAAAATTCCTTTTATTAATTTAATCTATTTCAATAATCTAAATTATTAATTGCTTTGAGATTAAATTGTAGAAAAAATTCTATTAAAGTCTTTCATATACTGTATCACATTAAAAGCAAACATTGATTAATTATTTCTGTTGTCTAAAAAGATATTTTATAAATCAAATTAGAATTCATTTTTATAAAAAATGGCATCTTTAAATATTTTTGATGCATAATCGTTTTTATCAAATTTACAAAGTCATTTAAATAAAAGCAAATAACTTTCATAAGGAAATGTTCTATCATATTAAATTTTAACTGATTTATAAACTTTGGCAAGATTTTTATTACAAATGAATAATTCTCTTCCAAATTATGATTAACTTAAAAATCCATAAACAAATATATTAGATTCAGTAGTGAATGAAGTAGAATTTGTATTAAATAATGTTGTATCAGCAAGATTATGTTCCTTCTGTTAGTTATAAAGGATTATCTTAAATTTAGACAGGAGAAAACAATTTGTAATTGTAAATGGCAGCAAAAAATATAGATAAGTAATAAATATAATCAATTTGGTTTCTAATTAAAACCAATTAAAAAATTTACAATAGGAACTTAATTAACATGTATTTTATCAATTTGAGATAATTTATTTGCTATTAGTTCATAAAATGACAGCCAATTAAGGATGTTGGAAGGTACATAATAAAAATTTCAGCATTTTTTGGTCACTGCTAAAATATTATATATCTTCAAAAGATTTATATAAATGAAATCAATAGTAGATAATTTGTATCTTTTGGTTCAGATAAATTATTAATTGTTTGGAATATTGATGATGTTCGAATGTATCAAATATTTATTAATAAATAAAATGGTTTTATAGACCAAAATAATTTTGATATAAAAATGAAGCGTATTGTAAATGAAAAATAATTAAATAATACTTTAGATTTAAAGGATAATACTCATATAGCATTCAGTAATTTAAATAGAGAAATTAATATTTGTAATTTCTACATTTAAAAGATTGAAACAAATAATAAAAAATTTTTGAATAAAATAAATGGATTAACTCTTTTAAAAAAGTGGTGAGAAATTTATTTCTTATTCTTCTGATTCAATTATAAATATTTGGAGATTCATGAAATATGGTTCTTCTTAAGATCCTGTTTAACTTTTGATTAGAATCAATCTATATGATTCACTTTATGGTTCTATCAGTTAGATATTTATTACAATTTAATGGCCAAGTCATTGAATTATTTTTTCAAATGAAGGAGCAGTTATTGTTTGATTTCAATAAGTAATTCAAATTATATGATCTATTTAGAAATTGTACAGTTTTTTCTAAATTTGGAAATAGATAATTTCTAGTACTTTGATGGAAAGTGTTTTGATTGAGATTTCTGATTAAAAGAGTACATTTCTTTATTAAATTAAGTCAATCCTTCAATTTGATTACATTTAGTTTCAATGATAATATTGCTACTCAACAACATATTTAGATTATTGATGTATGAGTTAAAGGGCATTTAAAGATTCTAGAATATTTATAAATATTATAGTTAAATTTAAAGTCTTTATAAATATAAATTTTCTTTTCATATTATTATTCTTAATAATTTCCATTAATTATATAAATATAATTTTAATTATTATGTAAAATTAAAAACTTTGTCTTTTTTTTCTCAAAAATAAATGTAACAAAGGTGATTAATGTTCTTATAAACATGATATTGCAGAAGCTGAAAAAATTTAAAAAGGCATTTAATAATAAAGACATAGAATTCCGGATGGATATAAATAATAAAATTATTAAAGTGATGATTAAACAAAAAGTAGTTAAAATTAATTTCGATTTGATGGTATTATTAAATTATGATAAAAGGATTGTAATAAAGAAAATAATAAAATAATATAAACAATAATTCATTTACAAGAGATAGATAATAAAATGATAATTAATTTAGAAAATTTAATGACAATTAAGGTGGACAATTTAAGAATAATTAAGAAAGACAATTTAACAATAACTAAGGAAGATAATTTAACAATAATTAAGGAAGACAATTTAACAATAATTAAGGAAGATAATTTAATAATGATTAAGGGAGATAGTTTAATAATGATTAAGGGAGATAGTTTAATGAAAATTAAGTAAGAGAACATTATCAAGGTAGAGATTAAAATATGAGGTAAAATAATGATGGAGATTCATAAAATGATAGATAATTTAATGAAGAAAATAATTAAAGAAGAAGATAAAATCAATAATAAGAAAATTAAATGGCATAACCTAATAGATTTTAATAAAATAATTAACACTTTTAGTAAAAATAAGATTTCAGATAATAAAATCCAAGATAAAATTAAAATGAATTTAAAAATAATGCAAGATAACTTGAATGTGAGCATAAAATATTTACTTAAATTTAAACTTTTGAAATCACTGAATTTGTTTAATCTATCTATATTGAATAATTTTAAGTCTTAGGAGTGGCTAAGAAAAATGCACTTATATTTTATAAAGTTAATGAATAA
The DNA here is from genome assembly GCA_905182985.1 of Paramecium sonneborni. Classification (NCBI taxonomy): domain Eukaryota; phylum Ciliophora; class Oligohymenophorea; order Peniculida; family Parameciidae; genus Paramecium; species Paramecium sonneborni. Next base: position 299,302 of record CAJJDN010000033.1, on the reverse strand, counting down.
GTAAATCTCAATAATAAGACTTAAATTTAATTGCCTGAAAATATATGCTCAATTTATTAGATTTGGAGTTAAGTTATTGATAATTAACTTGTATTAATTATTTCTTATCAGACAAAGAAAATATCATTAAGAAATATTGCAATTTATCCAAATTTGTGGTAAAGTTATTAACATTATACAATATTGGATGTAAGTATTAAGGAAATTGTACATTGTAGAATCTAAGGAAATTTATGTTTAGTTTTTAGCAATGATGGAACTCTAAGAGTATATGTAATTCAAAATACAACAATATTATTTCCACCAAGAATTTATAATTTTGAAAATCCTATTGAATCTGTTCTAAGTATTCCAAAATCAAATAATGATGAAACATATTATATTGGTTTTCAGAATGGTTAATTATTATCTTTTTAAAATGGACAATTCATATAAATTCCTCATGAATTAAACAATTAAAAATTTGCATTAGTTGATATGAAATATGATTTGAACAATCAGCAACTCTTTTTATTATTTTGGCATTTAGAAGAAGATTTAAGTTAGATAATAGTCTTAAACTTAAATACCATGATTACTGTGTTGATATTTAAATAAAATGTTAAAATTTCTCAAATAGAAATACTAAGAGATTTTATTCTCTGTTCTAATTCTTTAGGGATTGTTGATATTTTAAAATTTGATTAGAATATGTAACTATCTCCTTTTTCATATTATCCTCATTAAATAGAATAATGTAAGAATTCAATATAATATAGCAAAATCATACAATAAAATTTAAAGCTTGAACAAAATTACATTAAAGAATCAAAATCAAGTTGAGATATAATTATTACTTCTAGGTAGAACTTGTTCAGGAAATTAAACATAGAATAATATAGAGTTACTTTGTTTTAATTGAATTTGAATTACATATAGTAAAATTAATATTCTAAGCATTCAATAAAAATAACTTTAAAAATTTTCATTTATATTATAATAATCCAGATAAGCCAAAAAAAATTAATTATTTATTTCTATAAATCATGTATTGATAAACTTCAAAAATATTCACCATCAAAATAGTTAATAACTCCGTCTGGTAAACACATCAGTCTAACAATAACATATGTTAAAATGAAAACAAAAGCATACCCTACCTACATTTTACGGCAATTTTCAGCTCCTATATAGAAAATTAGCGAAAGAAACATGAAGCTATTAAAAAAAATAATGATTACACAATTGTTATAAAGAATTCTGCTTCATTTAATTTCTATTCAAGAATTATTGTAGTTACTAATGCTTTTTGACTTAGATATGAAATAATCAGAACCAATATTATTAATAAGCGTAATATAATTGCTCCATAAAATAAGTAAATTAAAGTTTCAGCAAATACTTAAGATTATTAGCATAAAGGATCAATACAACTAAACTTGTTATTAAATTTACTTATTTTAAAGGACTAATATGGATAAAATGCAATAAACTATTGCGAAAAAACTATAACACATCTTTTCGCCTAAGGGAAACTATTTCTTATATTCCATCTAAAAGAATAAGCTTTATTGCCTATCTAAAGGTATTTCCATTTTATTAAAATAATTATAAATATTATTTTGCTTTTAAGAATTAATCTGGTAAAGAAACCCTTCATTAATAAAAGTTAGAATCAATTATTTTATGGATCTTCAAAACTATAAACAAAGTTGTTCTTTTAAATAAAATATATAAATACTGATAACGATTGTGCATACATGTATATATAATTTATTATTAATATTAGATAAGAAAAATATCAAATAAAAAACAATATTTATTCCTGTAAGAATTGAATATCATAAAATAATTTATAAATATATTGAAAATGACTCTTTCTCATACAATTTAGAATTAAGAAGACATTTAAAGTTTAAAGTCTGAGCATTTGTAAATAGTCATTCAGACCTCTGAATAGGTTGTATTGGATAAAATTGAATGCAAGAATTTAACTCTAGTTGTGGAGTATGATTTATATATTTATATTTTTTAGGGGATTTCTAAATTATAAGCATTATGCTTCTTTACTCTTATCATTGAATCACTTAAATTTAAGCAGTTTTAAATTGAAATATGGGTAAAATGTTTTTTTAATAAAATAGGGTAAATAATTAATTTTCAGATGAAGATGGAAGAATTTTGGCAAAATTTATTTAAAATTAAAAAAGCCTTATATCTTTAGACATTCATTTTGATTTAAATAATCCAATAAAGTAATTATAACCAATTTTGGAAGCAATAAAAAATCATGAAAATGAACTTATGCATTTAAAATTAAATTTTGAGTAAGTAGTAAAAATAATTATAGGGATGAATTACCACTATGTTTTAAAGATTTATAATTTATTACATCTAAAAAATTATAATCAATTTCTTTATAGATTGGTTAAGGAGTTTGTGTGGGTTAAAATTGGTCACATTTTGAAAATGTTTTGGAGAGTTCTATTTTAAAAGAGTTTACCTTATTTATAAGTCCATTTAATAAATTAGATAAATCATTTCATTTTTTTTTTAAATGGATGGAATCCTAAACAAAAATTGAAAAATTAAATATATCAGTAGGTGCTTAAACTGATTTAGATGAATAAGCACTTACTTAATTAGGTTTAGCACTTTAAAAAATTGAGAATTTAAAGCATCTTAATTTATTTTTACATGATACCAAAAATTTGACATAACATTCTTTTGATTAAATTGTAAAATCATTTGGAAAATTAGAAAACTTAGAGTTAAATTTAGGGTATAAATATATATATATAAATCAATAGTAACAATTATGGGATTAACAATTATGATACTTTATATTAAGAAGTGAAAAATATATCATATGTTAAATTGTCATTAGGAACTTACCATAAATTTATTTCATAGGAGTTATTTTTAAATTGCAATATTAAAATATTGGATATAAAGTTATAGAAAGGAAGTACAATAAAGCAAGGAAGTTTCAAATCTATTGAAAGTTTTTTAGAGAAAACAGAGAAATTGACTATTGAATTGAGTGAAGGAAAAGATTGTTCAGATTTAGATTTGATAGATTTGATAGGTTAAATTACTCCTGGTTGTGATATTAGAATAACAACAAATACATAATTGATTAGAAAAATCAAATAAACATTGTAAATTTAATTGGATACAATTTAATCTATAAAAGTATTGTTTAATACTTTAAGTTAAAAATTGGATTTGTTTTAGAATTTAAAAATCTATATAAAATCTACTAGCATAGAATAAGAATCAGTGGATTCAATTATAAAATAATTACAATAATCTTAATTAAAAGTTTTAAGTTTGATAATTAAAAAGATCAACAATTTTTAGTGCAATTAAATGATTGATTTATTTTAATAAATAGTAGTTTTAAAGTAATGGACATTTTTGTCAATAGAAGTTGTGTAGAGATGTATAATGTAATTATATGGAAAATCATTAACTAATTAATAAGTTAATTTTTAAGTGCATTCAGGGTTAAAATTAGGATAATAAGGAATGGAATTTATAGCAAAGTCATTAAAAAGTATAAACATCACAAAATTGAGATTGACAATATTGTAAATATTAAATAATATTGAGTTAGATTAGATAATTGTTTAAATGAATAGGGATTGAAACAAATAACATTAGCTTTATTAAATAGTGTGAATTTATAGAAAGCATCACTATAGATTTTGGATTCTAATTAATAATTATAATAATACATGAGTAAGATGTAAGCAACAATAAATTAATACATAAAAGATAAGACAAAATTATAAAAGTCTTATTGTTTATTTTTATAGAAAGAACTAAACAATAATAAGAAATAGATATCATAACAAATGTTAATAGGAATTGCAGATTATTTGATAGAAGATGTTGTATTGCCAGTTCCAGCTGCAGGTCAATATCATAATCAATAAGGAGGATTTGGATCTAGTTGGAATCCATAATAAATAATAGAGATATTTGGATAATGAAGGATACAAAAAATTTATTAAATTATTAATAATTAATCATGCGAATTACTTTTAAGATAAAGATTTTTTGGATCTTGGAGGTGTAAACTACCTTTTCCTTAATAGTAGTTCATCATTATCTATAACTACATATTTTGCATATCCTTTCTTTCTCTAGAATGGTTCTTCTAAATCCATCCATCTTGATTCAGAGGTAGAATTTGCTGGTAAAATAACTTTTGGTATGATTTCACCTCTTTTTGATATAGTTAACATAGCTTGAGTATAAATAAAATAAGGTACATCCTTTGTTATTTGACGAACTGGCACCATAATCAGGACATGAAAATACTGTAATAACATTATTATTTTATCTTTCAAACCCTTCTTAAGTTGGTTCATGAGATCTAATAATAATATTCAAATTGTTTTCTTATAAGAATTTGCTTACTCTATTTGTACCAAATCTTATGATTTATCTATTTTAGAAAATATCTCTCTCTGGATTAGGTTAATTTTCTAATTCATCTTCATTTAAACATGGATCAGACCATAGCAATTCTAAAGCAATCTTTTGTTAATACTAAATATAGATATATAAATGATTTACAGTTTTTGGATCATGTACTATTTCCAAAGGTCTTTAAATAAGTTCTATTTCATCTACAGTACGCATAGTTTATCCAATACCACCATGAATACATAATATTTTATCTTCTATTACTGCTGCCAATGGTAAATATTAGAATACTCTATTAATTCTTTAATAAATGCTATTGGGATCCATGATATCTTCTGCAAATTTAAGAAAACATTCATCTGCAAATCCATATATTTTATTAATTTTAGCATCTTCATGATGTCCTCTTAGTAAATGGATTTGATCAGCATATTTTAACTTTAATGTAAATAATAATAGAACAATTTCAAGTGATCTTGTTCCCCTATCTACATAATCACCTAAAAATAAGTAATCTTATGAATCAATATCACCATTATATAAATTATCATATGGAGCTTTAAAATGATCAAAAAATCTCATTAAATCTAAAAATTAACCATTAAGATTTCCATATATTTTAATTGGTCTTCTTAATCTTAATACAATTGGTTCTTTATCTAATACTCTTTACACTTCATCACATAATTTAATAATCATTTCTTTTTTTATTCCAGTTAATAAATTAGAATTAGGAGGTATTGATTAATAATCTTTTGGTATTAATAAATTTTAAATGAAAGGTTAACATAATTAATCTAAAAATTATGATTTATTTTATGAATTTGGATCTTGAAATCCTGCTCCTAATTTTTTGTGTTCATCTTACAATTTATCAATAGGTACTTTCTTAACTTAATTAGTAATATCTTCTTCTGGTCCATAAGTCATAGCAACAATTGCTTGATTAGCTAATCTAATATTCTTATTAGTAGCACTAGAGACTCTAACTTATTAATTATTATTTTAATCTAATAATGGAAATAAAATATACTTTTATTTAAAGCTTATTATTAATTAGTTCTTCTAAATTAATCTTAAGTTTATGTTTAATTGGTAGGAGGTCTAGGATTAAATGATTAAGTGAATGATTGATCAGTTCTAAGAGTATTCATTTATCTTAATAATTAAGGAGTTTAAGCGAATCTAGTTTAGAGATTCAATCTTAATATACCTTCAGTTGGTATATTAGGTTAATCAGAATCAAATCCTCCATGTAAATAAAGAAATTGATCAATTAACCAAGAAGAATGTCTAAATCTTTGGATTGCTTAGAATTTATACCAATCAGAAGTTTCAGTATCATAAATTTCAAATGGTAATGTCTCTCCAACATTATTAGATCTACCTCCTATAACTAACATTAAAGTTCCCAAGAATAAAGTAGAATGTTAATATCTTTATAATGGTTATTCACTTTAATTTCTATATGGTGCTCTAACCCAGTCCCATCTTCCATCTCTATGTTTTCTTAATCCCCATGTATCATTTAATGCACCTTAATCATTAGTTCTACCTCCAAATGCTACCATCATTCCATTAGCTGATCCTGTTGTACATAATGCAGCTGAATGATATACTCTTACACTTGGTTATTCAGAAGGACATTCTAATTTTTACCAAGAATATGGAGATCTTTCTAAATTAAAACTCCAAACATCATTAACAGGTTCTTAACCTGTATTACCACCAAATACTATTAAATGTGGTTTTATTAACACCATAGTATGTCCATATCTTCTACCTGGTGTTGTACCTATTACTGGTACTGTTACCCATGTTCCTGTATCATCTCTTAATTCAAATACATATAAATTATCATCTGCTAATCCTCCTCCACCTACTGCTCCACCAAATATTATCATTTAATTCAATTCTATCGCTAATGCTTAATGTGCTGCTCTATTTGTTGGTACACTTCCACTTGCTTCAATTCTCTTCCATTTCTTTTATGTCATGTCTCCTATATATACATCTCCTGTTATCACATATCGTCCTGTATCTCCTACAGCTCCTATTTAAATATTACTCCTAGCTTTCTACCTCCAAATAATGCAATCTTGTTAGGCGCTATTACACATATCGTATGACCAAAACGAGGCTATGGATTATCTCCACCAAATATCACACTTTCCATTTTTATTTTAAATATTTATTTAACGATTTATCGATTCTAAACTAATCAGACCATCCACATCCAAAAAACAATCCATTCATTATTATTAAGATAATCCAATAAAAAACCATTTCAATTAAAAACATTACACCCTAATATACTTATTATTGAAATTTTTATATTAAAACTTCAATCATAAATTTATATAACTCATTTTCTATTTACTCTACATTATTTCCAAACTTCTTTTCACCTATACTTATTTTACAATTCCTTAATTTATTATCAGTATAACATTCATTTTAGCTCATTATCTTTCTTATATTAACTTTATAAAACTATTTACTTATCTTAATTTCTATTTCTTTTTTATTTGTTTTATCTCATCTATTATTTTTATATCTTCAATAATTATTATTCCTTTTTCTAAACTTTTCTATTATAATTTTTATCTATTAAACTTGTTATCTTCCAAAATTTAAATCTTATTTTTACTAAAAATTTTGAATTTTTCAGAATAAATAAACTAAATTAAAATCTTATTTTATATTTATTTAAAAATTATTTTAAGTCTTGCATCATTAAACTTATAACTAATCAAAAATATTTTTTTATATTCAAATTTTTTGCATTTAAAACTTATTATATTAATTCAAGTATTATCAACCCGTTCTCCTTTCCAAAAAATATTAAGTAAACTAATGAATAATTATAAAATAAATGATTTTATCTCAAAAATACCTAAAACAAATCCATTATATAAACAATCCATTTTAATCCTTAAATTTTTTTAAATTTTAGCAGATATATTCAGTATTCAGAAGTTTTGATGAACCTATTCCAACATATCTCCTCATATTTAAGATTGATCATAAAATATATCATTAGCTATAAAAAAGAGGATTTAAAGTTTTTATATTTCAAAAGAATTCTAGATCCTAAATTCATTATTAGTTTATAGATAAAACTCCCAATCTAAGTAACCTTGAAATATAATTTTAATAGAAATGTATCTTATTGTATTTCGTTTCACAAAGCATAGATATAAAAATATATTGTTTTATTTAAATATCAATCATATAAATGAATAAATATTCATCAATTTAATTTTTAATCCAATACTTATTAAAAATATATAGTTAGATTGATATAAGAAAGTTTTGACATGAAATATTAAAAGTATATTTATATTAATTGAATGATAAAACTAAATACATCATCTTGAAAAAGAGTATTCATTATCCATAATTTACATCCCATAATTCTCTTAACATAATTTTAGGATTTTTTAGTAATCTTTTATTTTGCATTTTTCNATCGATTCTAAACTAATCAGACCATCCACATCCAAAAAACAATCCATTCATTATTATTAAGATAATCCAATAAAAAACCATTTCAATTAAAAACATTACACCCTAATATACTTATTATTGAAATTTTTATATTAAAACTTCAATCATAAATTTATATAACTCATTTTCTATTTACTCTACATTATTTCCAAACTTCTTTTCACCTATACTTATTTTACAATTCCTTAATTTATTATCAGTATAACATTCATTTTAGCTCATTATCTTTCTTATATTAACTTTATAAAACTATTTACTTATCTTAATTTCTATTTCTTTTTTATTTGTTTTATCTCATCTATTATTTTTATATCTTCAATAATTATTATTCCTTTTTCTAAACTTTTCTATTATAATTTTTATCTATTAAACTTGTTATCTTCCAAAATTTAAATCTTATTTTTACTAAAAATTTTGAATTTTTCAGAATAAATAAACTAAATTAAAATCTTATTTTATATTTATTTAAAAATTATTTTAAGTCTTGCATCATTAAACTTATAACTAATCAAAAATATTTTTTTATATTCAAATTTTTTGCATTTAAAACTTATTATATTAATTCAAGTATTATCAACCCGTTCTCCTTTCCAAAAAATATTAAGTAAACTAATGAATAATTATAAAATAAATGATTTTATCTCAAAAATACCTAAAACAAATCCATTATATAAACAATCCATTTTAATCCTTAAATTTTTTTAAATTTTAGCAGATATATTCAGTATTCAGAAGTTTTGATGAACCTATTCCAACATATCTCCTCATATTTAAGATTGATCATAAAATATATCATTAGCTATAAAAAAGAGGATTTAAAGTTTTTATATTTCAAAAGAATTCTAGATCCTAAATTCATTATTAGTTTATAGATAAAACTCCCAATCTAAGTAACCTTGAAATATAATTTTAATAGAAATGTATCTTATTGTATTTCGTTTCACAAAGCATAGATATAAAAATATATTGTTTTATTTAAATATCAATCATATAAATGAATAAATATTCATCAATTTAATTTTTAATCCAATACTTATTAAAAATATATAGTTAGATTGATATAAGAAAGTTTTGACATGAAATATTAAAAGTATATTTATATTAATTGAATGATAAAACTAAATACATCATCTTGAAAAAGAGTATTCATTATCCATAATTTACATCCCATAATTCTCTTAACATAATTTTAGGATTTTTTAGTAATCTTTTATTTTGCATTTTTCTTTATGATTCAGGTTAATTTTTTTTATCTAAACACAAAGTCTCTGATTTATTTCTGAATTCAGGTTTTTAAAAGCTTCTTGTAATCATAGTATTTTTTTATTTTTGCCATTATTTTTGATGCAACTAATTATTTTCTATAAATGAGTTATGATGCTGAATTTCTCTATTTTTCTCATTTATACTTGAGTGCATTCTATAAGAATGATTTCGAAATGATTGCTATTTTTCAGTTTTTAATTTTTTTGGATTTGAATACAAACTTTCAAATTAGCTTTTGTTCATTAAATAAAATAAATCTCTATTTTCAATTCTAAAAGGGCTTTTATTTTTTACTATTCCAAGCTATCTATAACTATCATCCATTGTAGTTGGAGTTAACTTTGGTAATTATAGCAGATATTTATTAAAATTCATTAAGTATTACAGTTTATAATAATAATATAATTTTATTAAAATTAAGAGGCTAATTTATTTTCAATTAAATAAACTTATAAACAAAAAGTTTCATATAGATTGATTAAAATCGATGAACAGTTTTAAAATCTCAGCATATACTAGAAAAATCTTTTGATTTTTACATTTAAATACACCAAAAATGGCTTACTACTTAAATATAAATAATTTTATTGAATTGATTGCCAAAAATAAATTTATAATCATATTGTTTTAATCATTAAATATAATAAAAAATTGAGGTTGAAATATTAGAAAATGTTATTATTTGATTAAAGTTAGGCAATTTTAAAATCTGAAATAAATAAATACATGAAAGTGAATATACAATTTGATTTTATTTTTTAATCATATGTAAATATTTTCATATTTAAAAATGTGTTTATCTTAATATAATATTTATTTTTTAATTTACAATAATTAATAATTTAATTGATTTATGTTATAAATCTCTTTTATCCATTATAAAAGAGATATGAAAAACTTATATTTTTATCAAAATATAAACTATCAAGTTAAATTTTAATTAAAGTCAATTATTTTTTCTCATTAAATAATTTTTTTTTACAATCACATAATACAATTTCACTCGAACTTATTTATGTTCTTTAGTTAAAGATTTAAAACTAATTTTAAAAAAATATATTGAGATATTTTAATAACTCTTTTTTTAAATAAAATCGCTGTTGTCATAGTAAATTTATTAAAAGGATTAAATCTTGAAAAATGAATACTATAGAATAGTTTGAAATGATAAAAATAAATTAGATATTTTAAAAAATAAAGTTTTTAACTATTAATTATATTACTTTACGATAAATTGATAAGATTAAGAATATTATAAATAATTCACATAAATCTCTAATAAATATAATTAAAATAAAAGTTTAAAATCAGTTAATTTAATAGAATGATTTAATTTAAAGGAACATAAATAAATGAAAATTTAAAATATTTAATCTTTAAAATAATAATACTATCAAGCATTTAAAGCAAGCGCAACAAAAACTGATAAGATAACAGCATGATCAGGTAATCTTGATATCAAATCGTCACATTCTTAACATGCTGACGTTTCTTTATTCCATCTGTAATTATAACCTAATCTTGAACTAGTGCAATTTTCAGCTGTGAAATTCTTAGTATCAACTGCTTCAGCACAGGTTTCATTTTACCAAATACATGCTATTGCTTCATATTTACTGGTCTAAGCATAGTAACAGTCATATTTGTCCTTCTTATGAGCACATGTCTTAAAAGTACATTCATTTGATGCATATACGCAATTTTTGCTTTCACATAAATCCTAAAAGTCATCCAAATCTGTGCATATATAGTCTTTGGTTAATGATTAACATTCGTTAGAATTACTCCAAGCACATCTGGTTGTTTCAGAATCTTATCCGTAACAATCAACCTTTGTTTTATAATTAGAGCATATAATTTCTTCGCAT